>OX103974.1:12060206-12093817 GCA_944470395.2 Schistosoma turkestanicum | reverse complement strand
TTTTCAAATATTTTTCTGTCCTACTTGTGTATAAATGTATATACTAATATTTTTCTGATAAACCCATCACTTTGTTTTTCCTTTTTAAAAGAAACGAACAATATCAAACCAATCAGTGTGCCTGGTTATTCAGTTCAATGTCCACGATTCAGTCCAAACGGTACTTACTTAATTTGGCTTCAAAACCCCGTTGGTGGACCACATGGCCAATGTGTTTCTTTGGTTGGAACTCAATGGCCAATGAAGTGCATAAAACCTGAGGTTCTAGTACCAATCATCAACAGTCCACACAGTGGTGGTGATAGCAGTAATACTGATGGATTTCCAGGTAACAATTTTTCTATCATAGTGTGTTACGAAGATTGATGAATCTGAAATGTCACACATCTTGAACTGACTTTGTTTAGACAACAGTTGAAACCAGGAAGTGTCAGCAGTACACATTGGCTAATCTACCAGGAATCAAATCTAATATCTTCAGAATTCTCAATGTACGCTTGACCTTCCATCCATCTGATGGTTTATGTTTCATAATAAAAATGAAGCTAGGGTTTAGTGATGCAAACAGCTATCTAGTACTTCCTGATTTCCCATTGGTTATTTAACTATAGCTATTCTGCAGTATAAACTAAAAGATATTGATTTATTTAACATATCCGAAGCTTATTTATAGTCTGATCTGTTAGATAACAATAACCCATGATTGGTCAACGCAGAAAGACAGGCATATCTTGTTACATTAAATATTGAAGATCAATTTATATATGTAAAATTGATTTTGTTGGAATGATTTGTGAGAATAAAAAAAATCACTGGTTGATGTACAATTATTATACAACGTGTTTTAATGATGGCTGCTGATGAGACTCAGTTATTGATCTCAGCACTTGAATGATTTGAAATTGTCAAATACAAAACCACTAGTCCGAAAAAATAGGTTTTTCATGTTATCAAATGGTATGCTTATATCAAAATACTATCACATAATAGACATTATAGAATGTAATATGTCATTGACGGAAGTCAATTTTAAAGGTCATTCATTCCCTCTATCAATGAAGGCATGACTTTGAGGTCTAATTCTAGTCCTACCATATCAGTTTACTTAAATCTTATTTGATAATATTTTATCTTTTTATATTTTTCAGGACTATATTGTAAGTTATCAGACCGTTGTTGGTCTAGCGATAACCAGTATATATTAGTCTCATCATGTTGGGGATTCGAAGTTGTTGGACTTCTTATTTCGATAACTCAATCAATCGCTCAATCAAAGCCAATTATATACAAACTGCCTAAATTATATTTAACATCTGAGGGGACTCAATTATCATCCATATCAATTTTAGATGTGTACGATGATATTCTAGTGGCTTCTGTCAGTTCTCCAATTCATCCACATCATATGGCTGTGTTAAATTTAAAGAATCTGGATTCTGCTAATTTGTCAAATGATCTTAATCGACGTCCGTAAGTGTTATATGTTTTAATTTATCATGTATATATACCTAGAAATTACCGAAGATAAAATTGTTTACTGAATTTAAATAAGTAGTCTAAATTAATACGCAAGAAACGAGAGACGTAAAGAATGGGAACAACGAATGTCAAAGAATTGACATGTCTATACCGACGTCTCACCCCTTAATCCAGACACATTGAAAGTCTAGAGTTGCAATTTGTTATTAAGGATATGTTGTAACTGCAGAATATAACCATGAATCTTACAACAGTAGTACGAACAGAAAGGACGGGTAGATGAGGAATTATTTGACTTCCAAAAGAAATCAGATCAATATCTGAATACATTGAATTTTCTATGATTTTGATTGACATTATGAATCGATCAATGTTAGACCACCATTAGAAGTACTACACGGCCGTTTCGTCCAATTATAGTACTCATCAGCAGTGCACATACAAACCCGGGACGTTCGGTCTCACGCGTGAAGCTTTAACTTCTGGATCACTTACTTGCCATACAACAGTGTTAATGTCTAACTTTAATTTTCTTTGATTTATTTACTGACCTTTATATAGATTGAACTGAGTAGTCATTAAACTATTCGCTAATCTTAGATATACATAGATCATGAAATTAATCGTCGATAACTAACAGATTGTTGGGGACGTTAGATCCACAGAACTCACTTGATAAGGGTCCTAATTTCGGATTTTTCATGTTTTCGCGCATAAGTTGCTCAGTTGACCTTAAGCTTACATTTCTCACTCGGGAAATCCTTGACTGTCGTCATTGGTTGATGAATTATTTTAGTACGCTATTTTTGGGGCTCTCCCAAGGACGTTTCTATCATGTATACATAAACTCGATTTGTCAACCTCATATTTTTTGGGTGCTTGTAGAATACGCTTTCTACGCCATATCAAAACTTCTTGCTATAGTTAGCATGGCCGGGGACAAATGGATTAGAATAGCCTATCGTGTCACTGAATCATTTATCTTTGCTCTTGTTTACCGACTAAGGTGAACAACTCGTGATAGTTTCAAGGATATCAGTTGACAAGCATAACACATATATAACTAATTAAAATAAGTCATATCAATACTCCTTCAAAAATAAGCTAATATGTTTTTCAAATTTATTTCATATGTTACACAGTTCAGTCATACTAAAATGTCCATAGTATATATCAGCAAGTATGATACATTGTACACTGTAGTTATTTGATAGATGACTTAAGATTCAGATTAACAGTTTGTATATTGAATTTTAGACGTTATCGATGCTATGAGGGCTAGATAGTAGAAGTATTAGCAGTAATGGAGAAGATTAGGGATCGAAGATATTATTCAATAAGTATAATTTAGTGAGGTAACTTTGGAAAGAGGAAGATAAGGATTATGAGGACCGTAGCTGTTACCTTGACGTGGTGGTCGGGCTTGCCCATCGTGATGAACCAACGGAGCTCTGTTGGCTGGAACACATGTTCCTGTAGGTTCTACCATGCCAGGCAGGTCGATTGGAGAACGATGAGAATAAAAGCAGCTACTCAAGGTCTGACGGCGAAGTCGCACTGCTGACTGTAGAGGGGTGTGACAGCAGTAAGGTGTTTCCCTCGGACAACCAGCATCTGCAGTGATGCTGCCTTCTCACAAGGAAGGAAGGGGTTAGTAAATGTCGACCCTAAAATTTTCACTCATCACCTTACCTCACGGATTTCCGTCTCCGCTGGTAGGGGCTTTTAAAAAAACGGAGCTAACACTTTAAAAACCTCATAAAAAGGCCGTGTGTGACTGACCTCAAGCAGTTGTCCTTTAGAATCTGTGGTGACGCTCTCAGGTCGTTAAGACCGACACTAATCTACCTTCTTTTTCAGGTCCCTCAAGAAACAACCTTCCACGGTGTGGGCAGCCGGGAGGTGACATCCGCCCTCATACCCGTAACAGCACACGAGACCAAATCGGTCAAAATCAAATCCTTCCTACACCCCTTAATATCCCCCTTATCTCCACGACTAACTCTTCTCACATTTCTTTATCACCCCACACCGCTGATGCAATCGATTCGAGTTCCCGAAACGTTATTCCTGGTCTCCTAAAACGCCGTTCTAGAATATATGTTGGAGCTTTTGATGTCCGGACAAGAAAGGTTAATCACTTGGGAAACACTAAACTCACATTTTAATTATTTTTTAAATTAACAGTTAAATATGCATGATAAATTAATAACCGATTCATTTTCTTTATCCTACTAAAATTTCAATTTCTTAGATGGTTAATTCTTTCTGATGGAATTGATTTCAAACAAAATCATATACGTTCATTGAAGGGTATTGATTACTCGGTTCATCAAATAGAACTGGAAAATAAATCAAATAACCGGATTAATTCATTTGAATGCTTACTAATGCATCCTAAACTTCAAAATGACGGTTCAATTGAACAAATAGACAGTAAGATTTGCCAAACTGACCATGATCATTTTTGATAGTTTTAAAAAGAAAAATTGTATACAGACTTCTATTTGTATGGTGTCTAGTTGTTAATTATGCTATCATAAGTAGAATGAAAGAGGAATTCAGTCAATAAAATAAGTGACTGAAAATTAAACTATACAGCATGTACTATCAATCAGAAAACAGCGTATATTTGTGTCAAACTGGGATGTCAGCGATTTACAAAGTAAATTAAACTACATAGATTGAGATTAAATAAGCTGTTCACAGTCAGAAGAATTTCAAAGAGTGCCACACATAAGTAATATCAAATAATGAAAGAGGAAAAGTCTTCCATTACAAATAAAATAATAAGCTGAAGGATTCAAATGGATACGTTCAATAGTTGGAGTATGCAAATTAGTAAAATGACTGAGTCTACTCACACTACTGAGTATTAATAAGTAGTGTCACGCAACACGCTAAAAGAGCGGTCAAAGAGCAAACTTTATTACCATACATAAAATGTGATGCCGTATATTTAATCGAGTTCTAATTTAATTGTTTCTTGATCTACGTTCCTAGAATTTTTATCACGCAGATTTACCTGATTGTAATAAGTAGTTCATTGCTGAAATCATGAATCAATCATTGTTAGACTACCATTAGAAACTTGGAAGCACTAGACGTGCCGGCATCCGTCGGTGTCAATGTCTCATTCTGATCAATCTAAGGATTTTGCGCGATCCCACCCATTTGTCTTCAGTAGTTACTGCCTACGCCCGACAGGGTTGAACTCAATTGACGACGTCTTACTAGAACTCCTAAAATCTCCTCACGAAGCTAGTCACTAGTGATAAAATTGTACGATTCTTCACTTAAAGTTATGGAGATGAGTGCCATGCCAAGACGAAACGGCCATCCAGTGCTTCCAGGTTTCTAACGGGTGGTCTAACAACTATCGATTCATGATTTTAGCAATAAACAGCAATCTCCATAACTCTAATTGAAGAATAAATAGTTCATAATGAATCGCAGTTAAATGAATTTTCACACTTAACTACTATTTTCCAGCATCTGACGTCACATTCTCAAAAGATCTAACAGAAATTGTTCCAAGTAGACTTCGCGGTTTAATTGTCATGCCTCATGGTGGTCCACATTCACATTCAAGCGCTTCTTGGTCTCCAATTATTGGCGGATTTTGTGCAACAGGCTTTGCTTGTTTACTTATTAATTATCATGGATCACTTGGTTATGGCAATACGTTTGTTCAAGATTTAATTGGACATATCAGTGAAAGAGATGTGTCTGATTGTGTTCAAGTAAGCAGTACTTCCATTTGTTTCTAGTTTTTTTCCAAAAGAAAAATGAACAAGCTCAAGATTTTTCTTCTACGGCATACATAAAATTTGTAAAGCTATCGTCTCATGGTTATTATCTGAAAAACTGACTGACTGTCTGTCCCTGCAATACCAGCCTTTTAACTGCGGTAATTCCTGTTTATGCGAAAATAAGTAATGCCAGCTTTTCACCTGATCATCCGACTTGAGTTTCTCTTTTGAGTACTCTTCTGAAGATGTTCGAAACCAGATTGACCGGTGAATTATCGAAATTATCTAAATTTCAAACTCAGAGATTATTTCAAATATAATTTTATGTCTAATATCTTTTGCATACTTCGAGCCTTATTCCTGTAAAATGGTTTGTTCAGATCTTAATAAACTGTTAGAAAGGAGTACTTGGATTGTTATGATCATTTTTTTAGTTGCTTGAATCGATATTTTGTGAGACTTAATGATGATATTTACTGCCTTGAATGTTCATTGTCATCCAATGGTTGAAAGTAAATGTACAGTTACAAAAGAGTTATCAATGCTAAACTTGTAACATGCTTTGAATTTTTCATCTGCTAATAGTTGTTACTGTTATATCTGGTGATGTTATCACTGTTTATATCGACATTCTTGCTGCTTTCACCTAACTTTCGACCACCACTGCAATTCCCACGACGCAAAGTAAGAACATTAATGTTGTAGTTCAGTGAAGACTTATTGACTCCACAAACAAGTCCTGAAATAATTTCTCTATTAAAACAGAAGAAAATAATTTATATACTGGTTTTTATACACAATCATGTCACATATAAGAACAAATACATGAAACTACTGTAAATGCGTGCACTGAAGGATAGTTCACTGAAACTGATGTAAAGATTATACAAATCGCACTGAACAAAAGTTCACATTTGTCACATTGAACAAAGTTTGTATTTAATTGATACACGAAAGCATTGACCTTGAAATGTCACACTAAATAAAGTCCATACTTGTCACCGTGGCGAAAATTCATTATGAGTTGTCCCAAAAAATGTATTTATTTGGATGATGTTATGGTTTTATCTCGCCCTATCAGTTGTTGTGATAAATAAAAATTATGGATATTGCATTTCCATGATTACTTTTCGTTTGCTACTTTCACTCTTACATGCATAACTACCTATATATCAAAATTAAGAAATTCACATGTTATGATTTAGAACAACAGATATTAGTGAACCTATATGATTTCCAATTAGATCTTTATTAGGCTCTACTCTAATTTACAATAATATTTGTATGTGTGTATGAAATTGTTAAACCAGTCATACTAATAATAGTAGATAGATAGAAATGTATCAGCCAATCAGAGAACGATGTAATTAACCAATGAAACACGTTCAAAAAATTATCTG
This sequence comes from Schistosoma turkestanicum, assembly GCA_944470395.2. NCBI lineage: Eukaryota > Metazoa > Platyhelminthes > Trematoda > Strigeidida > Schistosomatidae > Schistosoma > Schistosoma turkestanicum. The sequence goes on along the minus strand of OX103974.1, from coordinate 12,087,186 downwards.
ATCAAAACTAGCTACTCATAAGTAATACAATTTTTGAAACCATGAATCGATCAATGTTAGACCACCATTAGGAACCTGGAAGCACTGGACGGCCGTTTCATCCTGGTATGGGACCCCTCAGCAGTGCGCATCCACGACTCCTGCACCCCGCAGGATCCGAACCCAGGACCTTCGGTACTGTGCGCGAACGCCCTAACCGTTAGACCACTGAGCCGGTATCCAACGGTGTTAATGTCTAACTTGATCAAATTCACGGAGTTGCGCAACCTCATACACAGTCTTCGGTAGATACTACCTACACCCGAACAGGTTGAACTTCACTGGTCACGTCTTCCCACTAGAACTCGGAGAAGATTCCACACGAAGCTAGTCACTAGTGAGCACAGGTAATTTGCATTATGGGGTTGTGAAGATTGTTAAGTTACACAATTTTTGAAACCATGAATCGATCAATGTTAGACCACCATTAGAAACCTGGAAGCACTGGACGGCCGTGGATACGCACTGCTGAGGAGTCCCATACCAGGACGAAACGGCCGTACAGTGCTTCCAGGTTTCTAATGGTGGTCTAACGTTGATCGATTCATGGTTTCAAAAGTTGTGTAACTTAACAATCTTCACAATCCCGTAATGCTAATACAGTTATGTTACATAAATCTTAGAAGTTATTCCTGTTTCAGTTTTTGTGAACAAAATAGTCAACAATGAATTTCATTTTGAACATAATCTATATGATATTTTCGTACTGATATTCGGGGATTTCGATTTCAATTGTCTGTCTTGGTTCTGAACCATTTTATCCGTTTATTCTCTCAAACTCTTATGGATTTGCTCATTGCCATTGAATTTATTATTTTAATAGTTGATATAAACATTATTGCAACGTATTATTTCTTATACACATAGTGTCGTCTGTTTGTTTTTGTGCGTTATCTTTCCTTTTTTTCCCTCTTGTTTCCCCTCTTTTCAGGCTACTGAATATGCATTGAATTATTTACAAAAGTATGATTCGAACTTGAAAGCAGTTTTATTTGGTGGTTCACATGGTGGTTTTCTAACGTTACATTTAGCTGCACGATATAAAAATTTATATCATGTAGCTATAGCTCGTAATCCAGTTACAAATTTAGTCAGTTCTATTGATACATCTGATATACCAGATTGGTGTTTTACTGAGTCCGGTTTAACAGATTGGTGTGAATGGCCTCTTGGTCATTTACCGAATTCCGATGAATTAATACGTTTGTCAAATCAATCTCCATTGAAATATTTAGATAAATCATGGTCAATACCTTTGTTATTATTGTTAGGTGGAAAAGATCGTCGTGTTCCAAATAGTCAGGTTAGTAACTCTTAACTTGTAACTTGTACTATTTGTCAAGTCATAAATCTATTGTTCGATTGATAGTTTTTGAAACAGTAACCTAGAAGAATTCCATACTGGAGAAGGAGAGTGGCTGTTGAGTTGATCTTTCAAAATTTACGTTCCTAAGCAGTACGTTGTTAGTACATATTGCAATTTTTAACATTTTTCTATCATTTCCTAAATTAAAATAGTTCCAGTTTTACCAATCAAGTTGATATCCATATCACAGAAAATGCATTCAAATGAACATAGTCAGAAATTACAACATTCTAAACCATATTTAATATCATCAACAATTTCTGAATGTCAGCATTTACAATTTCATACCAAAATGGTCTTTGTGAGATAGTGTATGCCAATTTAACATATGTAACCTTCATTCTACCAGTTTGCCCTAATTCATCGGGTGTTTATACTTTTTCTGTTCATTTTTAAACTCAGATAAATAAATTGTGTTTATTTATATAAAAAGTGCTCAAACTAATATCAATCTTGTTAACTGTACCAACTATTTCTAATTAGTTTTGTGTTAATCTAAGTTAATCTAAGTAATTAACACATTATATTTGAATAGAGAAATAAGAAGACATATTTTGTGAGATAGTACCATTTCGTGTTTTCTCGTCAGTCACATACAAGCAACATGTTATTTGTGTAAATACAGTTTTGAAGATATGGTCAAAATTTCTTATTTAACATGACATTCACTCACTAGAACCATGGTAAACAAAGGTCAACATACAGTTGTTTTTGAACACATAAAGTTGGACTTTTACGACGAATCAAGATAGCTTCGAGTAGTTTTAGTGTGTGTGGGTTTTGATGACATGTCACAACTCTAAAAGCTGATTTTGGGTCAATTTGATGACCACTCATCATTAGATGTTTTGCAATGGACGAGGCTGGGTTTCTTGATCGATTTTGAGATGATGGGCTAGGTTGATGAAACATGGATTTGATTAGCCATTTTGGAATATGTTCCCCTATCCTGTCTTCCAATCGGCGATCTGTCCTCCCTAAGTAACTTTCTCCGCAGTTACATGTGAATTGGTAAATACAGTGGGATTTGGACTGAATCGGTCTTGGAGACTTGATTGGGGTAACTGAGATCGATTGGGTTGTTGTGATAAGCCTCAGATTAGCTGCATTGAAGGTCTTTTTTATTGCAGCTGCAGTCTGTTTGGTTGTAATTTTCATGCAATGATCACCTTTGAAAGGTAACTGTAGGTACACTGGTTTCTTGGGCACATCAGTTGCTATCAGCTTCGTCATAGTTGTGTTCTGATGACCAATAAACGTTTCGGGATATCCGTTTAATTTAAGTGTGTCAGTAATAAGCTTGAATTCGTCGTTCAATGTATCAGCAGTGCAGATTCTACTTGCTCGAGCGAATAAAGTTTTGACAACAGAACGTTTATATTGTATGGGGCAGAAACTAGTGAAGTGGAGGTACTGTCCCGACCAGGTGGGTTTGCGGTGTACTTTTCGTCTGATTGATCCGTCTGGACGGCGATGGAGCAGGATATCGAGGAAGGCTAGTTCATTATTCTTTTCTTCCTCATAAGTGACTTTCAGATTCGGGTGAATCGCATTAAATATATCATTGATTTCATTAATGTCTGTAGAATGTGGTAATATGACAAGAATATCGTCGACATATCGTTTGTAAAGTGTAATACCATCGATGAAGTGACTCACTTGCCTTTCTATCATTCCCATGAATATGTTTGCTAAAACAGGTCCGAGAGGGCTTCCCATAGCCACTCCATCGATTTGTGTATATGCTTTACCTTGGAAATAGAATTTTATATTCTTTGTGCACAGCAAAATTAGATCTCGAAGATAGGTAGTCGGAATGGGTATTCTTATGTTGTGTGAAGTTATGAAGTCACAAATAAATTCCACAGTTTCTTCGAGAGGTACATTTGTGAATAAAGAGTTTACATCGAAAGAACACATCCGACTATTAGAAATATTCAAGTGTTCCAAAGTTGGGAGAAGTTCAAAGGAATCGAGGATAGTATGTGTTGACAGTTGTTTACAAACAGGATCCAAAATTTCTTTCAGCCACTTTGCTAGCTTATGGTATGGTGAATTTATCATGGACAGAATTGGTCTCATAGGTGTTGTAGGCTTGTGTAGTTTCGGTAAGCCATACATTTGTGGTGTATTTACTGTATTTACACAAATAACATGTTGCTTGTATGTGACTGACGAGAAAGCACGAAATGGTACTATCTCACAAAATATGTCTTCTTATTTCTCTATTCAAATTTATCAAAGGGAACCACTGTTTCGAACACATTATATGTTGTTTATGATTAATTTTTAAGATGCAGTCCGATCAATGTCTGTTGAAAGATAAACTTACTGACTGACTAAGATGATCAGTTCATGATTTAAACTAGAAAAAATTCTATAATTTCTACAAATCTCCACATAGGATTAATAATCATGTGTTCACTAGCGACTAGTTTTAAGATATAAATTCCTGGAGATGTAGTGAGAAACTGTCACCAATCGAGTTCGACTCGTGTCGAGTGTGAAACAATTATCCATTGCAAGCAACAAATAAAGCTTACGTAATATTGTAGTGAACGAGAACACAGGTGGGGCAACCGAATTATATTCAACGAAAATTACAGAGTTACTCAGTAAAATCGGAACACCATATCGTAAATCATTAATTTGCAAAATATCAGTCCATGCTATCGAACTGGACTGTTCCTGTTGCAAAACATCAACCCATTGTCACACTATTCATGCGTTTCATACAAATTCCATTGTGTTCTAACTCTTCCTTTCTTGATCTTTCCCCATGTTCTGCTGCCAGACATTACGTTGACACTCACGTCATATACTACTTATAAGTAGCTCACACCATAACAAAAGCATCAATTGATTATAGTGGACATGCGCTTCTGAAGAGTGCCGTAACTAGAATGGAATGTCCATCCAATGCTTCCTGGTTTTCCAGCAGTTGCTTGACTTACCGACCACTTCGTCATGTAAACAACGAGAATGTTACAGTTTACACAAACATGCCCTCTAAACTAAATCGATATTATTCATTTGTTAGTCAGTCATTCTAGTGTAAATTATATTCACATGATACATGGTTATTGTTATGCTCGTCAGTTGATATCTTCCACGGTGTGGGTAGCCGGGAAGTGATAACCGCCCTCATACCCGTAACAGTACGAGAGACAAAATTGGTCAAAATCAAATCCTTCCTACACACCCACTAGTACCTCTCTTATCTCCACGACTAACTCTTCTCACATTCATTTATCACAGTGCACAGCTAATGCAAACGATGCGAGTTCACGGAACGTCGTTCCTGGTCTCTTTAAACCCCGCTCTAGACTACATGTTGGAGCATTTAAAATAATCGATGGTTAGAGACCTTGAATGACATGGCTCAAAATCGTTCGCAATGGTGCCGGTGCATTTATTCTTTGTGTTCTCTCAAATCCTAATCTTCTGGATTCTTCAACACCTCTAGTTTTGACTTTCTAAACTTTTCTCACTGAATCATACTTCTTGAATAGTATCTTCTAATCCTAACCTCTCCGATTACTTCTAATACCTTTACTACCTCTTCTACTATTGGATTTGAATTGACAATTACATCTCTGTGCTAATGTGGAATGGCAACATGAACTGATGTACTTACTTACGAAGTTCTACGTTGCATCTGACTGACTTACAATTGATATGCTTGAAACTATTACGAGTTGTTCACCTTAGTCGGTAAACGAGAGTGAAGACAAATGATCCATTTAAACCATAGGCTACTCTAATCCGATCGTCTCAACGCCTCACTAAGTAGAGGAAGAAGTCTTGATAAGACATAGAAAGTGTTTTCTACAAGCACCCGGAAAATTTGTGATCGACAAGCACACAAATCGAGTTTATTTATACATGATAGAAACGTCCTTGGTAGAGCCACAAAAATATCGTACTAAAATAATCCATCAACCAGTGAGAGTGAAGGATTCTCCGAGTGGGAAATATAATCTCAAGGTCAACTGATTAGCCTATGCGCGTAAACATAAGCAATCCAAAATTAGGACCTTTACCAAGTGAGTTCTGGGGATCTAACAATCCCCAACAGTTATCAGAGCAATTAAGTAATCATAGAGTTTAATGCATCCTATTTATAATTTATTTGTGTTTGTTGATTTGTTAATTTTAGGGATTAACATTCTATCGAAAATTGAAAGCTTTATGTCCAACTGTACCATGTGAAACATTTCTCTATCCATATGATTCACATCCATTAGATTCACCAGCCTGTTCATTGGATGTTTTTGTGAACAGTGTAAATTGGTTTATGAAATATCTTAATTTGTAAACAAAAAAAAGCATAATGTTGTATTTTCTTTTTCTGTTTGTCTATTTTTTTCTACTTTGTAATAATAAACAACTATACACTTAACTTCAGTTTTTTTCTTTTTTCGTAAATGTACATTCTCAATTTTGTTTATACACATGAAAATATGTATTTTGAATAGCTCAGCGATGATGATATGTTTTAATGTGATACTCTGGATATTATTATGAGGTTTGAATGTTGAACACATTAATCTTAGGTATTGTTTGTGCAACTATTATTTGATTCATTTGAAATTACAATAGAGAAATGATTAAATGGTCTATATGCTGATGGTGGTAGAATAAGTCGTCCACTCAGTTTTTTTTCCGACATTATAGTAGAGGAGTTTCTGCTGCGATCAACAGTCTAAGTTACTGATTTGTACTTAGGCTATTTACTTAGGTATTCTAATTTACTGCTTGTCAATCTATATTCATGCTAACTTGTTCAATGTTTAAACTAGTGAAAAAATGTGTTGGCGTTCAAAGTGGTTTGGTATTCACTGTGAATGTAACCACTAAGACGAAAGGAAATTCAATTAGTGGGCCAGACACAAACATGATGAAATGCGCCTTCTAGATTCTATTGATAATCAAAGACCAATTTTTTCGCCAATTTTTCTTGTAAATAAGAAACATTCGTTATTTTATATAAGATTTTTTATATGTTGATTGTCTTATTCTAGTTTAACTATGACCAGTATTGACAATTATTTTGGAGAGCTTTTGGACAATGATGATTATGAACAAGAGCAGGATAGTAAATCTGTGAGATGTAAATTTGTTTTATTATTTTGTTATGTTTGATTATATATGTATAGTTATATCATAGGAAGAAGCAATAAATTTTTCTGTAAACTTTAAAAAAAACGAATAATATTCGATTAGCGGGGAACATCTCTCTGTATCAGGTTCCATTGTAGGCTACTTGTTTGGAAATTCGTAAATGCTAATTTATAATTATTCCTTATAAGTTATAGTTTATGGTTGAAAGGTTCTCGGCGATCGATGTTCTGCGGTGGAAGAAACCCAGTGGCCGTCAAACCAAAACATGGCAGAAATCCATGAAGTCACTGACAACTGGACTAAACCATTTTAATAGGTGAAGAGTACCTGGTTCAGGTCTACGCGATGATAGTAACCGATGGTTAGAGACCTTGAACGACATGGCTCAAAATCGTTTGCAATGACGCAGGTGCATTCATTCTTTGTGTTTTCACAAATTTTAATCTTCAGAATTCCTCATCATCTCTATCTTTATCTCTCTAAAGTAATCTCACTAAATTATACCTCTCGAATCGTATCTTCGGATCCTAATCTTATCCATTGCTGCTAATACTTCTACTATCTCTACCACTATTGGTTTTGAACTGACAATTGCTTCTCTGTGCTTATGTGGTATGGCAACCTGAACTGATGTACCTACGTACGAAGTTCTACGTTGTAACTGACTTACTGACCCACTGATTCAGTTTAAATGGACAAATATGATTGTATTTTGGGTAGTAGCTAGCGGTAACATTCAAGACATAAACTTTGTTCTGTTTCGGATTTGATATGTGAAAGTATTTGCATCGTGATTTAGGATCTTTTTGTTGTAACTCAATCCTAAAACCTATCGAGTTTCAAACTGTATACATTTGTTTAACGATTATAGCATATGATCAGCTATAAATTTTGGAATATGTATCTCGATTAACTAGTCTCTGTTAGCCTGTAAGAGAATCAGCTCTCTGAAGATTGCAAGTACGCTTACCAATGTCAACTAGTATGCATGAAACTTTAGTCCAGGGTTTCCTGTTGACTATTTTCAACTACCTAACAGATTAGCTAATATCACGTCATCAAATCGACAGCAATCTCTGTACTTTGATGATAAGTTTCTAAGTAGGTCAACACAAGTAGTTAAGTGCTCAATATTTTGATTATCATATCGGGTTATCAACAGAAAGTGTTATGCTAGTGTTTCGTTAAAAATTTTCCATGGTGAAGTTCTAGATGCTTTTCGTGAAATAGTGGCTCAGTGGTTAAAATATTTGACCCCGCACTAGTAAAGCGAGCTCTGTCTCACTGAAGTCGTCGATTGCAACCAGCCTATATCCTCAACTGACCTTAGATAACTACTGAAAATCAAGAAATACTAGACAGCTTTTTCGTTCTATCATGGGGCTTTTCGATTGCTTAGGTAGATGGTTGTACAATATCGTTAGCTGGAAAAAAAATAGAAGTATTGGTCGTTGGATATCGACCTGGTGAGACCTGAAAGTCCTGGATTCTATACCTGGTAGGACCATGGATGCTCATTGTTGAGAAGTCCAATACTAGGACAAAACTTCTGTTCAATGTTTCTTGGTTTTCAATGGTTCTATAACATGGGTCAGTTCGTGATGCAAATTAACAATGTGCACAAATTCTTCACACTAGTATTATCATCATTATTTATGCAAGCATTGCATATGAAAGCCAAGTACCTAGACTTCTATCCAACAAATAAGTTGCCTCATAGATATTTCTTTTCTGGTTAGCTGCTTTTAGTCTCATCGTTTTTTAATCGACCTGCCTAGTATGGTAGAATCTACAGGAACATATGTTCCAGCCAATGTAGCTCGGTCGGGTCATGACGATAGGCAAGCCCGACCACTATGTCAAGGTAGCAGCTACGGTCGGGGTTAGTGTTTACAGATGTGAACTGTTGGTAAGTCTCCAATCAGACGACACTAAATGATAACCTATTTCTTATATATATATATATATATATATATATATATATATATATATATATATATATATTAATTTGTAAATTGTTCCCTTGTTTTATAATATATCCAGCTACAAGATATGCGTTCTGGTGTAATATTTTTAATTGATTGTACACCGACAATGTTTGGACTCAGTGGTTCATTTGAATTCAAAAGTAATAATTCAATGGATTTATCATCAATAAAAAGTGGATTTGATTTAAGTTTGTTATGCTGTCAAACATTTCAACAAAATAAAGCACTTCATAGTCCTTTTGATATGATTGGACTTATTTTAATGCGTACAGTAAGTTTCATTATTGTCATTAGTTCATTGTACTATCTAATTGAATCGAAATGTTTTTTGTTTTTTTCACTTCTGTTAACTCGTTTCAAAGTATGCTTAAAACTATTACGAGTTCACTTTAGTCGAATAACGAGAACAAACGATGAATCGGCGTCCAGGTAGGCTACCGTGATTCGATTGTCCCAAATTGTACAAGCAATGAGTCTTGATATAGCGTAGAAAGTGTATTCTACAAACACCCAGACAGCACACAATGAATTCAAGCACATAAATTGCGTTTATTTATACTCCATAGAGACGTCCTTGGGACAGTCACAAAAATAGTACACTAAAATGACACAGTAACCTATCACAGTCAAGGATTTTTCTGGTGGGAAATGTGATCTCAAGGTCAACTGATCGGTCCATGAAATAAATCTAAAATAAAGACATTTATCAAGCGAGTTCTGGGGATCTATCATCCCCGACAATTTCATTCGTTCGTGTCTGCTTATAAGACAAGACTTATAAACAGCATTTCTTGATTTTCACTGATTCACTATCTGCTATCACTCCGTTACTAAAAATTCTGTACCTTATCACCCTAAGATATTGATGTGTATAAATTTAACTTTAATATACAACTGAGTAGTCTCTTAGTAGGATGAAATAGTTGTTCAGTGCGTCCTGGTTTTTAATGGCTGTTTTTTTTTAAACTCGATTCAATCCATCATATGAAACCTTGAATTTAAAAATTCCCATAATACCTTATAAAGCCAACCATCATGTGTTTACTAGTGACTTACCGTTGAGTGTTTTGGTGCAAAACCTATGACCAATGAGTCTCAACCATGTCGAGCTTAAGATGAATATCACTATAATGGCAGTTGATGATAATCAAGTAAAATCACAAATCCATTGAAGTTAAATGTATAAATCATTAGGTCTGGACTAGATGGTCTAATGTTTAAGAATTTATCACTAGAGACACTGAAGACACTACACTTTAACCCTTACTAGGATTATGGATGTGTACTACTGAAAAGTTCCATACTAGAACGGTACAACTTTCTAAGTACTCTCTTTTGTTTTGAATTATACTTCAACTGGCGGCATTCCCTGATTTATTATCAATTACAAGTGATATATTTCTGTTGTATTGCTTACTTTTTTTTCTCATTTCAAGAACGAATCATCTACTGACATGAAGAATATCATAGTTTTACAGGTTAGTTAAAATCTCTCATATTATTTAAATGTCATGCCATTGATTTAGATAGGCTAAAATTGTTTACGTTTTCGCATATAATCCTTTTATTCTCTATATTTTCGATTTTGAACATGATCAGTTTGTCTTATTACAGCTCTGACTTCTTGATACAGTGTCAGAACTTTTTTCTACAAAAAAAGGAGTTAAAAACATACAGTTAAACAGAAAGCACCCCGCAGAGAAATAAAATACGAGTAAAGAGGACGAGGTGACTGTCCAGTGCTTCCTGGTTTTCAATGGTTGTTTAACTAAGATCGGTTCGTGATTTCAATAAAATTCAACAATTTCCACAACCCTAATACGGATATCTTTCTTCGTTATGTAAACCATTTAAACTAGTAGCAAGCATAGATTGATTAATAATTTCAATCATCAACAACAATCTCCATAACTCTATAATTACAAAAACATGGAAGAGTGGAAGTTATGCTTTGTTGTCGAAATTGTTGCCGATTATAGTTAATTGTTCTGAACTGGTTAGTTATGTATAGTTTCGAAGTATTTGAAAACAATTCGAAATTATAGTCATATCTGATCTGGTGATGTATATTATATGATATAGTAACGTGATGAGAGTGTTTTTGCCCTTTTGAATAGGTCTTTATAGTGGTGGAGAAAATTTATAGCTCAGGTGGATAATTGTGTTGGAGTTTCGTTCTCTGAGCTGGATGTTTTGATTGAGAAGCTTGACACTCAAGTCAATCAGCAATCAACAAACACATGGACATTGACCCAACTGATCAATCAATCGGAAGAATCATAGACAAACGTAAGATCTTCAAACATTGAAACCATCAATCAATCATTGTTAGACCACCATTAGAAACCTAGAAGCACTGGACGGTCGTTTCGTCCTGGTACGGAACTCATCGGCAGAGCGCATCCACGATTCCTGCACCCCACAGGACTCGAACCTAGGATCTCCGGTCTTGCGCGCAGACGCCTAACTACTGGACCACTGTGCCGGCGGCATTCAATGGTGTTATTGTCTAACTCCGATCAATCTAAGGATTTTACGCGATCCCACCCATCTGTCTTCAGTAGTTACTGCCTAAACCCGACAGGGTTGAACTCCATTGGCAACGTCTTACTAGAACTCCTAGAATCTCCTCACGAAGCTAGTCACTAGTGGGAAATTTACGGGTAAAAGTCACACATATATGTTATTCAAGCTAACAACGATCTCCATTTTTGACTTTATTCCTCTTATATTTACAATTTTTGTGAGGTATTCGGCCGAACACAGATAACTTAATTACTTACTTACGCCTGTTACCCACAATAAAGCATAAACCGCCCACCAGTTTCCTCCAACCAACTCTGTCCTGGTCTTCCCATTCCAATTCTGTCCAATGTTTGTTCATTCCTCTCATATCTTTCTCTATTTCTCGGCGTAAAATGTTCCTTGGCCTTCCTCTTTTCCTTTTGCCTTGAGGGTTCCATGTGAGGGATTGTCTTGTGACGCAGTATGGTGCTTTTCGTAATGTGTGTCCTATCCACTAACTCCACCGCTTCTTCCTGATTTCCTCCTCCACTGGAATCTGGTTTGTTCTCTCCCACAGTACGTTGTTGCTAATGGTGTCTGGCCAACGAATACGAAGTATTTTGCGTAGACAACTGTTCACAAATACTTGTATCTTCTGGATGATGGCTTTCGTAGTTCTCCATGTTTCCACTCCATACAGTAGAACTGTCTTGACATTTGTATCGAAAATCTTGATTTTTTGGTTTTGGTTGAAAGTTGTTTGGAGTTCCATCTTTAAATATAAGGACTAAAAATTAGATGAATGAAGTTTTCTTACTTCCATTTTATAAAATATATTTACGGTGACTACTTATCGATTGAACAATGAGTATAATTGATGCACGAGATACCTCTGTGACAATATTATGTGTAAATATACTAAGATATCATGACTCACTGGTACACAATACTTCATTATTCACTATTTTGTATTCCTTAACAATGGTACCACTTTTTTTATTGTCATATTCAATTTAAATCCAATTTGTTATTTGAACACAAACAAACCAGTAGAATATATATATTCACAGATCAATTACTTTCTTACTAATCTTTGTGAATACGAGATGAAAACGCATATCAGCAGACATCAAAGTATTACTTGTAATCAAAAAAATTGTAACATTTTTCTAATTGAACAACATATAGTTATCATCATCATGATCATTGTCATCTCCCTGGATAAAACTTGTCAAATCATATGTCAGATGTCATTATGCATCATGCAATGCACATCAATGCAAATTCCGATTGTGATCAAAAAAAAGAAGAGAAAAAACACCGAATGCATTGTCAGAATATGAAATTGCAAACAACTACATTCTTTTGTGCGTTCGTTAATCAATTGTTTGTGACAGAGTTGGAAAAAATATCTAAAAATTAGGTTGGATTTTTGACTTGACTTGATAGCAAACTAATAATGATTGTATTAGTCATTGTTGTTGATCGATTAAAACGTATATATATATATATATATATATATATATAGTATCTGTAATATTGTCATGCTTGGCACCACCAGTTGATAGGCTTGAAACTATTACGAGTTGTTCACCGTAGTCGGTGGTAAACGAGAGCGAAGACAAATGATCCAGTGACACGTTAAGCTATTCTAATCCGAGCATCCCAAGGCCACATTAAGTAGTGGAAGAAGTTTTGATAAGGATTAGAAGGTGTATTCTACAAGCACCCAGAAAATTTGTGTTCGACAAGCACACATACATGATAGAAAAGTCCTTAGGAGAGCCACAAAAGTAGCGTACCAAAATGATACATCAACCAATAACAGTCGAGGATTTTCCGAGTGGGAAATGTAACCTGAAGGTCAACTGATCAGCCTATGCGCGAAAACACGAAATCGAAAATTAGGAACCTTTTTTATCAAATGAGTTCTGGGGATCTAATGTCGCTAGAATAGTGGTTAGAAAGTCTGTGAACAGATTGATCAAATCACGCACCAAATAGAACTCACTCCATAGGAAGAGTTAAATATTCATAGCTTGATCGTTAAATATTTAAGAGTGTTAAGAGCAGTATTCAAGAAAAGTAATAAAAAGGAACTGTCCTATTATTATTTACAAATTTAAACATTCTTTAATTTACTGGTGATCATCTTGTAATGTGATAGGGCATTGTTCCGTTGTAACTGGATATTTCAGTCACTCCTGTTACAATTATTTCATTCCTGTTGTTACTTTAGTCCGAATAACTACTCTATTAATTAGATGCAAGTATATGAATGTTATCCTTGACAGTAGCTGTGTACTGTCGAGAAATTCTTGTTTACTGTGATGTGAAATCTCTTCATGAAGTTGGATAAAATCTGTTGATTATTTGGCGATGGTGATAATTTATCTTATCCCGCTTGATTTTCCGGATACATGTGTTGCGTAATACCTGTGTAATAATATAAGTCATCTGTGTCATTTTTTAGGAAATGAATTTATTTCTGATAAGTTTGCAGATAATAGACTTAAATTAATAGGCTAGCCTAAGGTGAAGCATTCATCACAACCGTATACACGTTCAAAATAAGCCCCAAACAAATTCACATAGTTTGTATCAATTAATCCTGTTCATAAGTTTCATTTTTTTGTCAGTCGATTCATTTCATATTTGTTTTGTTGTTTTTATTGTTCTCTAAGCATAAAGATTTGTTCTGCATTGAGATCAGTAAACGTCGGTACCATATATGTTGGGGACGTTAGATCCACAGAACTCACTTCATAAATGTCCTAATTTTGGATTTTTTATGTTTCTGCGCATAAGTTGCCCAGTTGACCTTGAGATCGCATTTCCCACTCGGAAAATCCTTGAGTGCCACTGGTTGATGTGTTATATTAGTATGCTATTTTTGTGGCTCTCCTAAGAACGTTACTATAAATAAACTTGATTGTGTGTGTTTGTCGACCTAGTATTTTCTTGTTGCTTGTAGAATACACTTTCTACGCCTTATCAAAGCTTCTTGATATAGTTAGCAGGGCCGGGGTCAACGGATTAGAGTAACCTGTCGTGTCACTGGATCATTTGTCTTCGCTCTCGTTTACTGATGAAGGTGAACTCGTAATAGTTTCAAGCATATCAATTGACGAGCATACCAATATATAATGTGAATATTAGGATAATTTCATCTTACCATTTCATACATCTACTTCATAGTCTTTTAGAGTAAGTCAACTTTTATTGAAAAGCCATCACTAAAAAAATGTCTGAATGAAACTTGCATTCATCCGACTATATTCTTATTTGAATCTGGAAGTTTTGCGTTACTGTTGGGGACATTAGATCCCCAGAACTCACTTGATAAGGATCCTAATTTTGGACTTTTTATGTTTTCGCATATAAGTTGCTTAGTTGACTTTCAGATTACATTTCCCACTCGGAAAACCCTTCACTCTCATTGGTTGATGTGTTATTTTAGTACGCTATTTTTGGGGTTCTCCTAAGGACGTTTCTATCATGTATAAATAAACTCGATTTGTGTGCTTGTGAACCTCATATTTTCTGGATGTTTGTAGAATACACTTTCTATGTCTTGTCAAGACTTCTTCTTCTACTTAGTGAGTGCTTGGGACGCTCGGATTAGAATAGCTTATCGTGTCATTGGATCATTTGTCTTCACTCTCGTTTACCGACCACAGTGAACAGCTCGTAATAGTTTCAAGCATATCAATTACACTTAACATCTGTTTATTATCTATATGATAAAGTAAGTGGTTAATGCTTAACCTGTCCAACTTGTTTTAACCATTGCCTTACACATTCAAACCTCGCTTCACTTCAGTTTTATCAGTTGGGAGATATGCCATTAACCGCATATAAATAAAGCTGAGTACCTAAATCATCTGTCTATTGATTCTTTACAATTTATTGATGTGTTGAATTGAATTCAACCCGATTATATATATATATATATATATATATATATATATATCTGTTTACAATTGATTTAGCCTTTAGGTTTAGCTAATGCTACACGTATAATAGAAATTGAAAAGTTAAGACAATTAAAACCAAATGAATTGGCAACACAATATGGTACTATTGTCAATCAATCGAATATTAATTTCCCTTTACATGAAGCATTATGGGCATGTCAAAATCAATTTATCACTTGGTTAGTTTAATAGGCTATTGTTTTATTTTTTATTTGTAACCATGAATCGATCAATGTTAGACCACCATTAGAAACCTGGAAGCACTCGACGGCCGTTTCGTCCTGGTATGGGACTCCTCGGCAGTGCGCATCCACAACTCCTGCACCCCGCAGGATTCGAACCCAGGACCTTCGGTATTGTGCGCGAACGC
Source organism: Schistosoma turkestanicum (assembly GCA_944470395.2). Classification (NCBI taxonomy): domain Eukaryota; kingdom Metazoa; phylum Platyhelminthes; class Trematoda; order Strigeidida; family Schistosomatidae; genus Schistosoma; species Schistosoma turkestanicum. Next base: position 12,071,817 of record OX103974.1, on the reverse strand, counting down.
CCTAACCGTTAGACCACTTAACAATATTGTTTATTTATTTGATTTGAAAATTTCTTTTAGTCTAATCACTATTGTGAAATGATTTCCATTATGTAAGATGATTCTAGATAGTTTAAGGTGCATTACGGTGATATACGTATTGTCTAATTAAAACGTTGATTAGAATGGTGGTCGATAAGTCTTGTAAACAGAGATACCTTTTAATCTGGCGACAACTACTCACGCAATCGAATTATTAATATGGATTCGTAAGTGAACTCATTTCAAAGACGAGACAATTTGGTCAATAGAATACTTTTGTTCCCAGTAAAAGTAGCTAGCTATATCGGATGCAAAGATAAACATACCTACATATTATCATTGTACGTTACTCATTTTTCAATGGAATAAAAACTTGGCCGTAAAGCTCAGTCATTGCTTTTCACATCGGACAGACAGACAGACAGATGGATACAACGGGAAACTTCGTACGTAAGTACATCAGTTCAGGTTGCCATACCGCATTAGCATAGAGAGTCAGTTGTCAGTTCAAATCCAATAGTGGTAGCGACACTAGAAGTATTAGCAGTAATGGAGAAGATTAGGGATCGAAGATATGATTCGAGAAGTATAATTCAGTGAGATAAATTTAGAAAGAGAAAAATAGAGATAATGAATTCAGGCGGTTAGAATTAGAGAGAACACACAGAGTGGATGCACTTGCGCCATTGCAAATGATTTTGAGCCATGTCATTCAAGGTCTCTAACCATCTATGACTTACGTCTGACGGACCCAACCAGGTAGCCTACATCGACAAACGTGACTCAGTTAACTTGTCAGTGATTGAATGAAATAACACATGCTTGTTACATCACAACTGGTATTTCAAAAACTCGACCTTATTTATTGACTGATGTAGGTTAGTGCTTGAATTAGATTCAGGATAGAAGTGGCCGTGATCACGTTACTCAAGGTTAAACAACATGAGATTGTTCATACATCATTGACCAATCGTAGTATTTAATTTAACTCTACAATAATTATTTACCAATTAAATCACCACATGATAACAGCTTTGTAAGTATAAGAAGTTGGATTTTTTCGAAAGGATAATGAATTTATTTGTAGTTTCATTTCCTTTCAATCTATGCCATATCAGTTCGTTTCATTGTGTTCATTTGATAGTCACCAGTTTTACCATAGGTGAAAATATTCCACTAAAAAAAATACTAGCACAAATATTTGTTAACTTAACATTTAAATTTTTTCTAGTCGAACACTTGACTTGTTGTCTGTAAACTGTAGGTTGTCATTCTATTTTGAGTTGTTGTCTTCTAACGATTTCAAATGAACAGTCTAAACACCAAAAAGATCTCTTGTCAACTTCTGCTACATTTCGATTGAATTCTACGCTTCCTATTACTTTTATTGATTTCATAGCATGATGTTATGCGAGTGAAAGCAATTTTCCTAACAGCTGTTTCGTATTCATCAATAACTCATATCTAAAATCTTGTAGACATTGTCAGTTACTTTTTATTTCAACTAAACTACATACGATAATCAGTCAATATTGTTGCATTTTCATAATCGACCCAAAAGTCTTATCAAGGTTGGGTATATATATATATATATATATATATATATATATATATATATGATTATAGGTAATGGTGACTAATTCATTTATCACTTTATAAATCTCTGTTGACTAAAGCCAATTGGACATACATGTTACAGGTGAGATGATCGACTATATCACCTTACCTATATTATATGACGACCCAATATTGTTGACTACCAGAAGACTAGGCTGGAAGAGAGTTGGGCGTTGTCGAATCCAAGATATGGATGGCATCAGCCTATAAATTCATTGATTGGGAGCTTTTTTTCTTTGTTCCTTATTTGTGTTCCCCCCCCCCCCCAACTATTTCACTCTTTCATGGTATCATTCATCCTACTACTACTACTGCTTTTTTTGTTTACTCGGCTTTATTCATTTTGATGTATTCGTTTGTATATCGTGACAATTTAAGTTGATGCGTATATGTATGTATGTATGTATGTATGCATGCCAGTTGCTTATTGCTAGTTGTAGTAATCATACATTGAATATCATAAAATGTATACACCGACTTGTTGTTTTTTTTTCTGTTTGCGAATTCATTTTTTAAAAAAAAATCTTTTTTTTCAGTTCAAAGACATTCGGTATTAAACATATATTTTTGTTAACTGATGATCCTGATCCAGTAAATAAAAATGTTAATTTAAAAGTAAGTGTTATTTTTTTTATTTTTTTAAAAAAAAAATCTTTTGTTATATTTAGTCATAGTGTAGTGAAGGAGAACTCAGGTGGGGCAACCGGATTGATTGTATTTAACGAAAATTACAGAGTTACTCAGTAAAATAGGAAAACCATATCGTAAATTGTTCATTTGCAAAATATCAGTTCATCATATCGAACTGGACTGTCTGTTCCTGTTGCAAAACATCAATCCATTGTCATTACTATTCATGAGTTTCATACAAATTCCATTGTATTCCCACTCTTCCTTTCTTGATCTTCCTCCATCTTCGGCTGCCAGACATTACGTTGACACTCACGTCATATACTGCTTATAAGTAGCTCGCACCACAATAGTTATGAAAATATGAACTCTGGTATAAGTTATATTACAATTTTTAGCCTTATAAGAAATTCGTTTTTACATTCATTGAATGTGTGCGTGTAAATGATATTGTTAGCGATTATAATTTGAGATAAGATTGAAAATGTAACACGATGAATAACGTCTACCTTAACGAGTGAGTAGGAGTTGAGTAGGTTGGAAGAAATATTTAGGGGGGAAAGCTAAACTAAGACAGCACTAGCCTGTGAAATCCTTTAACAGTTGAAATGATGCATTTTAATAAGTATAGACTACCTGGTTGGCGTCATAACATGAATCAGAATCATTCACACTGACTCAGGCGTATTCACTCGTCTTTTTTTAAGATTCTAAATGTCTAAATTTTATGAAACCTTTTTCTATATCTAATCTTTTTTATAACTAGTAGTACCGTAATTGTCCCTACTACTTTGGGAATTGTTTTGAAATCATTTCATCTCTCTTTAGTAGTTTAGTATGGCAACTAGAACCAATACACATATACATCAAGTTCTGTGTTGCATATAACTGAATAGTTTGATAAGATCTTGTATAAGTTGGAAGTATAGACCTTCTTTATCCTAAAAAGCATTCTTAAGTGTCTCATGATATATCCTAAACTTCACTTGATCGACGGATTACGTAAATGATCAGTCTTGGTAAACTGTTCAATTATCATGAACATTTATTCAGTCTGTTAAATTGATTTTGAAGTTTTGTCGAAGTGCTAGTTGGTTTCTTGACGATTGGCTAGAAGTTGCCAGTCACAGAGGTTAAAAGGAAGACAGAAGGTCAAGATTAAAAGACATTATATTTATAGTTTTATTGTAGAATGTTTGCCAAGTATCGATTAGCGTTGATTGGATACGAAAGAGCCAATCAACGTGCAGCAACGCAATCATGCTTTAATCCAATCTATGTTCAGCTAACACTTACTCTACACAAATCTAATCGGCGATCAAATCTCAGCTTTATTTTTAAAACTTATCTTCTGTTTCAGTTGTGAGAACTAGTTTTCACATAGATCTAATCAATGAATACAATTTAATGTACTATAACCTACAAAGATACTGTTAAAAATCAAAGTTTATTCAGAGGTTACGATATATTTTCTTAAATACTAAGATAAGTTCTTAAAGAGGTTTTATGGAAATCGATTCAATTTGTACACGGATATTCATCACATGCTAATCTTAGTTAAAGTAGCATTAAAAAGCATAGACCACATGTTTGACTAAATTGTAACTCATTAATGACTTACTTCATAATATCCCTAAAGTTCTGATGAAGTTCAGATAGATATGTCTGGAGTGCAACATTTGTCTTCAATGTAACATCGTGCTGTATATTGCAAATCGATTAATATTGACAATGTTTCATAGTGAACGCCAACTCAGTGTTTGTAATTGTTAAAAATAATCTCGTCAAAAAGAAAATTTTTTTCTCTCTCAAATATCTTTATTCTTTTTTTAAAATGTTAAATGTTCGTTGCAAGAACTGATGGCCTTCTGGTTTTACCACCTAGTAGTGGAGTAGTGTTATGCCTGCACGTAAACACGTGATTTTGATATGCTTGAACTATTACAAGTGTTTGCCTTAGTCGGGAAACGAGAGCGAGGATCGAGGATCCGGTGACACAACATGCTACTCTAATCCAATTATTCCAACCCCCTTATTGAGCAAAATAAGAAGACTTGATGTGAAGTAGAACCTGTATTCTACAAGCATCCAGAAAGTACGAGGTCCGAGTCCAGGAGAGAATCAGGATCCCAAACTAGGGATCCGGGACCTGGTCGTGGTCATAAAATGTTACAGATAATGCGTATCTATACATTTAGGTCGAATAGAAAACAGCCTCGAAGTCTTTGACATTGACAGTTAAGACGACCAATTGGAAGCAACATTGTAGCACGTGACATTGATATCTAGGACGACCATAAAATTGACCAATAGGAATTAACCAATAGGAATTGACCAATAATTTTCTCTTAACATATTGGATGAATATCCTAACAAGTAGTCATCAGTGTATGCACAATTGTAAAGTCCTATATTAAGACTTAACAGTTGTCCATTGCACTCTAATTAACATTAATACTCGTTTATTTCCACTATATTCTCACTAACCTCATTCTTCACTTCGTCTTTTTTTATTTTAAAAAAAATTCTTTATTATTTAGCGTAGAGCAATTGCTAAAATGGCTGATCTGAAACAATATGGCATAAAATTGGAAGTGATTCCAATTAAACAACAAAATGAAAAATTTAATTATACATTATTTTATGACGTAAGCATCAAAAAAAAAAACAATAAATAAATGATTTGTCCTTTTTTTTCTCGTTGTACATTTTTTTTTCTATCTATCTACTATACTACTTATTATAGTTGATATTCATAAAATCAAAATGAAACAATTGAATCATGTGTACATCGATATAAAGAGAAAATTATATAAAAAAAACAGTTAGTGAATATTCCCCGTTTAGAATTGTTATTTGAATTATGTTAATTTATACGTACCAAAGTCATTAATCATGTGTATATAGTGAGGCATTAATTCATATATATAAACTTTATAGTTTACGTTATTAATTGACTTTAGTTAGAAGACTATTGAAAACATTGAACAAGTATTTCCTCTTAGTATGGGATTTTTTTAGCAGTGTGCATTCATTCATGTTAATTAGTTATATGCTCATTTGTGACTATTTTTAAAATGAAATTCCTGTAGTTTCTATTGAGAATCTGTGACTATTGAAGTTCAACTGTGTTGGATGTAAGACCCAACACAAGCGATAGAAGATAGTCGGAGGTTAGCATGTATCACATTCAAACCGCGGATAACGCACATCATAACACGATTTCTTCCGCGCAATATACCCAGAGTTCACTCCTTTATTTATCAACCAACTGTGAATATGAATATACAGCTAAAGTAAATAATTTCGTCTAAAAGAAAATTTCGTTCTCTAAATTCTATTTGTTTTTATTCAAAGTGTTTGTTATCGCTCGCATATCCTGGGACAACCGCGTAAGAAATGTTGTTGTTAGGAAACGAGTACTAGGTAGGGATGTCAGATCAATTGATGAAGTAGTGAAACTCCATCAGTTGAGAAGGTTGGGACATGGGTGAGGAATGCCTAACCACCGACTGCCTTGACGAGCTTTGTTTTTTTGGTGTAGGAGTAGGTTGGAAGAAAGCTAGCGGCGGCCAAAACAAAACATGGCATAAATCCATGAAGTCTCTGACAAGTGGGCTGAGTCGTGTTGGTAGATGTAGGCTAACTGGATTGGGTCTGCGAGACGACAGTAACCGATATTTAGAGACCTTGAACGACATGGCGCAGGTGCATCCACTTCTTGTGCTCTTTGAAATTCTAACCTTCTGAGTTTGTCATCACCTCTATCGTTCTCCTTTTAAAGTTATCTCACTGAATTATACTTCTTGAATAATATCTTCGATCCCTAATCTTCTCCATTCCTAGTAATACTTCTACTATTCCTACCACTATGTGATTCGAATTGACAATGTGCCGATGTGGTATGGCAGCCTGAACTGACGTACATACGTACTTACGAAGTTCTATGTTGTAACTGACTGACTGTTAGTTATTTTGACAACTTTGTTTAATGACTCGATCAACATACATCTATTTTTGTATGTACGTATGGAGTTCTAATGATCATTTCTACTTATGTGGTTGAGTGAGTTTTTTTCTTGTAATCTTTTCTATCTAGGAGTTATTAGAGGACGAATTAACCTATCCTGATGTAGACAGATCTTCTCGTCATCCTGATCCAACTGAACGTCTTAATGAACTCCTAAGCCGGTACGTTAAAATATTTATTACTACCAATAACTGTATCATTGTTTTTTACCTAGACTAGCTGTTAACAAATATATTGGAAGAGATAATGAGATCATTTTTAAAAAAGCATTGCTTGAAATGATATATTATCTATGTGAATTCGTTCACTGGTTATCATTGTGTGTTTAGGAAGTGGTGGGATGGGATGGTTACCATTGTATCTTGTGGTACGAGCTACTTATAAGTAGTATATGACGTGGGTGTCAACGTAATGTCTGGCAGCAGAAGATGCAGGGAAGATCAAGAAAGGAAGAGTGGGAACACAATGGAATTTGTATGAAACGCATGAATAGTGACAATGGATTGATGATTGGCAACAGGACCAGTCCAGTTTGATATGATGAACTGATATTTTACAAATTAACGATTTACGATATGGTTTTCCAATTTTACTGAGTAACTCTGTAATTTTTGTTAAATACAATCAATCCGGTTGCCCCACCTGTGTTCTCGTTCACTACATATCTGAATGTACACAATGTGAATGATTCTCAACACTGAAACAATAATCTGAGGTGTTTTTAAACACAGAGATATTTGCTGGTTGTTTGTGGTATACTGGATGCACGTTTTGCATTATATGGGACGTATCATTTAGATGCTCCTTCATTGTGGAGTTGATTTTCACTTAGATACTCAATCCTATTCCCGTTTACTTTAAATGTCTGTGCATTATCCACTCAGTTACTAAATCCAATGGAGTGAAATTTTCGTGCTGTTATGGGTATGAGGGCGGTTGTCACTTCCCGGCTGCACACACCGTGGATGAGTGTTTCTTGAGGAACCTGAAAAGGAAGATAGATTAGTGTTGGTCTTGGAGACCTGGGAGCGTGACCGCAGAGTCCAAGGGACAACTGCTTGAGGCCGGTCACGCACGGCCTTTTTATGAAAGGTATTTTGAGGATTAGCTCCGTTCTTAAAGGCCCTTAGTGGGCACCCTTACCCAAGGAGACGGAAATCCGTGAGTTAGGGGAGGTGTGACATTTTTAGGGTCGACCTTTTCTAACCCTTCCTTCCTTGTGACAAGGCAGCATCGCTGCAGATGCTGATTGTCCGAGGGTAACACCTTACTGCTGTCACACCCCTCTGCAGTCAGCAGTACGACTTCGCCCTCAGACCTTGAGTAGCTGCTTTTAGTCTCATCGTTCTCCAATCGACCAGCCTGGCAATTTAGCAGTACATTTAATGCTTTATTCTAGGTTTGCTTACGAACTATAGTTTTTTTCAGAATTATAAACCAATAGTCAACAACCAGTAGAAAAGCATTAGTTCAACTATTTAATTCCAACTTCACTCTATCAATCACTTCAAAAGTATATTTCAAACCAAAGTAAACAAGCGTTCATTGAATTAAAAAGTTTTTTTATTACTGTACTCAATGTTTCGAAAAACATTCGATTTCATATTTCAAATTATAATGTATGTTAGAAAGCATTGATCATTCATTCAATTTAATGTGATTGACAAATAAGATAGCGTGATTTCAATATGTTTTAAAAAAAATCTAAATTTCGATCACTCATTTTTATTTGAAAGGAGTATTGACTGGCAGATTTCTAATTATGATCAATAGCCATTTAGTACTTGATGAAATCTAGGGATGCTTTAGTTGATGAAGTGTAGAGTATCTCAGTCTCATAAAAAACTGTCAGCAATATCGAGTCAATACACTTAGACTTCATATATAGTCATCGAGATTGGTCATTTACAGTCAGTAATGTTACTGATAGGAAAGTATAAACTTTTAATACGTGTCGGGCATTCTAAACAAAACTGTAATGTATCTGAGTTACAATATGAACATCAACACTCGGATGAATGTACATCCGTCTGATGAGTTCCAAATAGAAAGAAACTTAGGTCTTAAGCGCTCCATTGCTAACCACATATCAAGCTGGATAACTATAAAAAACTAGTGAGTATTAAATTAATATGTTTCATCGTATCATTTGATTACCAGTCAGTCATGTGTTGTGGATGTTAGATCCCTAGAACTCACTTGGAAATGTCCTAATTTTGTAAGTGTATTCTGAAATTTTAAATTTTCATGTTTTCGCGCCTGAATAAATTCGATTTTGGTGCTTGTTACCCTCGTATTTTGTAGATGCTTGTAGAATACACTTTCTACGTCTTATCAAGACTTCTTGATCTAGTTAGCCGGACCGGGGACAAACGGATAAGAATGGCCTATCGTGTCACTTTGCCATTGCTTTCGTTCTGTTTACCGAGTAAGGTGAACTCGTAATAGTTTCAAGCATATCATAGTGAAAAATCACATCTGCAAAGAGAATCATATCTAAAACTTCTATGTCTAGGTACAACTTAGAATCTAATGATTTAATTTCCCAAATTTAGTACATTCTCATACTCATTCTTATCATTGATATCTGTCTTAATTGCTACATAATTAAACTTCATTGTTTATGAATTTCCAAGATGATCATATCGATTCTAGAGTCATTTCTGAACATGTCCGCGAGACGAAAGTCACCAATGGTTAGAGACCTTGAACGACATGGCTCAAAATCGTTTGCGAATGGCTCAAGTGCGCATCCATTCGTTGTGCTCTCTCAAATCCTAATCTTCTGCAATCGTCTGCTCCTCTACCTTTGTCTTTCTAACCTTATCACACTGAATTATACTTCTTGAATAATATCTTCAAAACCTAGTCCTCTTAATGACCATCTTTATCACTATGGGATTTGATTTGACATTTGCGTCTCCCTGCTAATGTGGCTAAATGGCAACCTGAACTGATGTACATACGTACGAAGTTCAATGTTGCATCTGTCTGTCTGTTTGTTTGTCTGTCTGTCTGAACAAGCAGCCGACAACGACTTTCATTTTTAGATTTTTAGATAATTATAGATTGATTGAATTTTGTAAATTTTCTCAGCATACGTACATTCAGCTTTTATATATCATAAAATACATAAACGCACAAAACGATTTACAATATATATATTTTTTTGTCTTACTTTCTCCTTATAGTATTAGCTCACATGAATTACATCGATCACGTTTAGCTCGTTTACCTTTTCATCTTGGATCATCAGATAAGCTTACTTTAAGTGTCTCTGTGTATTGTTTAATTCGTCCAACACGTTTGCCTTCTCCAATATGGCTATCATCATCTGATAATAAAATTGTACGTGTACAAAGAGATTATTATAAAATTCTTGATCCTTATGGATCATTTGATCCAATGGAAGATTTATTATCATCGCATGATTTAGTACGTGGTATAAAATTGGATAATCGTTATGTATGCTTTGATAAAGATGAATTAATGGAAGCTGTATGTAATATTGCACCTGTTGGTAAGAATTGTTTTTGTTTTTTTGTTTTTTTATTTTAAATGTTTTGCGGCAATTTTAAAAATTCCCACATTGTGAATTAGAACGACTGCATTACTCCAATGTATAACAATGTTTATATGCATTTATGAACTGATTAAAACAAAAAATGCAATTTTTTGTGGAGTCAGTCAGTCAGTCACTCGGAAGTACAAATCGATAGTTTAATGATAGGTGTACTGGTTGTGATAAGAATAATGAATGAAGGCTTGGAACGATGTTTCACATAGTAGGAAGTAGGTCAATTCAACGTTGATATGTGGCTAGCGATTTTGTTCATGATAGAATAGGATATTCTGTGTAGCTAATCTCACGTCGACTTTCTCAAGTCGACCGATGTTGTCTACTCATACGAATGATAAGTTACTTGAATTGGTCGCTTCAATGTGCATTTACAAATTTAGCTGCTACTGTGGAGATAGCTAGCTACATTGGGCATCCCACTAGGTAACTTAACCGATAAATGAGTAAACATCTTCCAGTGTGGTTTGGAAAGGGTCAGATGAAAACGATTCGCAGCTTTATCTTGGCACACCTAGTTAATAGTGGTCATAATTTAGATAAAACTAAACCATTTTGAATGATCTATATAGTATATCTCCATGATTTTCCAACGGAATTCGATCCCATCTAGGACATTCCTAGATTGCTTGTCTTCGATCGTAGGTGTCTTCGAAGCATTGTTCATATATCCTGGGACAACCGAGTAAGCACAATGCTGTCGTTAGGAAATGAGTACTAGGTAGGGATGGAAATTCAATAGATGAAGTATTGAAACTTCGTCAATTGAGGTGGTTGGGACATGTGTAACAAGTGCCTCGACGAACAATGTTTTACGGTGTAGGAGTAGGTTGGGAGAAAGCTAGGGGCGTCCGAAGCATGGCACAAATCCACGAAGTCACTGACAAGTGAATTGAGTTATGTTGGTAGATGTTGGCTACCTGGTTGTTGGCCGCGAGACGTAAGTCACCAGTGGTTAGAAACCTTGAACGGCATGGCTCAGAATCGTTTGCGGTGGTACAAGTGCATTCATTCATTGTGTTCTCCCAAATTCTAACCTTCTGAATTCCTCATCATCTCTATATTTCTCTTTCAAAATTTATCTCACTGAATTATACTTCTCGAATCATATCTTGGAACCCTAATCTTCTCCATTACTGCTAACAGTCCTACTATCGTTAGCACTATGTGATTTGAACTGACAATTGTGTCTCTGCGCTAATGCAGTATGGCAACCTGAACTGATGTACTTACGTACGAAGTTCTACGTTGTATTTGTCTGTTTGTCTGTCTGTCTATCGATCCCATATCGTACATATAGCAGAAGCCATAGGAATTAGAACATTCAAACTCAATTCATGTGTTCAGAAGAAATTCGTGACACCCTCTATCCCTTCTTTGGCCATTTTTTAAATTTAGTTTTTTAAATATCATTAGCATGATTTTCACATCCTGTGTTTGTTTATAATTTTTTTTCACCTCTTTCCGTTTATATTTTTCACTATCTACTCTCTCTTCTTATTATTATTAGAGCTTTGTGATAATAATTTAATAAATCGATTTCTCCACGTTTGACCTACTAATTTCAATGTTGTGAACTATTGACAAAAATTTTTTGTTATTGTATTTTATTATTCCTACTACTATTATTTAGTACACCTGCGTCCTCCTTTCTATCAACTTGTACTTTTACGTAGTATGTGTAATTTACGTAATCCATTTCATTGTAATTAGTGACTCATAAATTACTATGATTA
>OX103974.1:12033976-12059706 GCA_944470395.2 Schistosoma turkestanicum | reverse complement strand
TGACTAGATTCGTGAGGAAATTCTCGGAGTTCTAGTTGAGATGTGACCAATGGAGTTCAACCCTGTCGGGTGTAGGCAGTAACTACCAAAGACAAATGGGTGAGAACGCGCAAAATCCGTAGATCAGTCAGAGTTAGACATTAACACCGTTAGATGCCGGCCCAGTGGTCCGATGGTTAGGCGTTCGCGCACAATACCGAAGGCCCCGAGTTCGAATTCTGTGACGTGCAGGAGTCGTGGAAGCGCACTACTGATGAGTCCCATACCAGGACGAAACGGCCGTCCAGTGCTTTCAGGCTTCTAATGGTGGTCTAACAATGATTGATTGACGATTTCAAATCTTTAAATTATTTGTAAACAGGAATTATTTGTTTTGGGTGGAAGTAAGGGACTGCTCGGATGATGTAGAGAGAGACGTTAGATGGTTGGAAGTACTCAACGAGATACCCGTTATTCAGGTTTCATGCTAGCTGGGGCTCATCAGCGGCACGTACCTGGAATCTTGAGGCAACGGGTGCTATCTGTAGGCGGGGTCATCTAGTTTCACACTTCAAGATTGTGCTATCTGGTCTGTGACTGATATCTTTTTGGAATGAGATTCTTACAGTATATTCGTTACCGGTGTTGTGTTTGCCTAGTCTTTTAATGCTGATCGGATGTGAGGTGATTTAATAGTAGATGATCGCACAAAAAATCATGTATTCATCAAAGTTAAACATTGACATCCTTGGATGCCAGCCTAGTGATTTGTAAGTTAAGCGTTCGCTAGGAACCAAACGTCCTGAACTTGATCTCCTCCCTGACTGGGCGTGGATGTGCACTGCTGAGGAGTCCCATACTAGGATGAAACCTCTGTCCAGTGCTTCAGTGGTTTTGCTGACGCTCTAGCTAAGATCAGTTCGTGATTTTAATGAAATTCAACAGTTTTCACAACCCTATACTGCTACCATTGTTTACGATGGGTAATTGCCCTACTCATAACATAGTTAAACTGAACTACAAAATCATTCATTGTTGAGTATACTTAACTGTTAATGTAATTTTATTAATCAAATCGTTGGTTTATATATTCATCCTTTAAGTTGTACTTATGTGAATGTTTTAGGTAGCAATACATTATGCTGTAGAATCTTGGTAAACCTTTTCAATGACATATTTCCCCCTAAGATTGTACAGCTGTCATTTTAAACTTGTTTTATCGAATTGCTAATGTGTGTAAACCGCCTATGATGCTTTTATAAGAAGCTAAATACTATAAAGATATAAATAGAAACACCATAGTGGTAAACATGTTGATAATAACATTGAATATATGTTTTAAGAACTATTTATTGTAACCAAACATATAGTTAATAATAACGCAATCTTTATGTACAATAATAATCATAATTCATATTATTCTCCATGATAATTGCCTTACTCTTTCGATGTTGGATGATTGAAGATAGGTAGTTGTTACGCCTGCACGTAAACACGTCAACTTGATATGCTTGAATTATTATGAGTTTACCTAATCGGTAAACGAGAGCGAAAATCGAGGATCCGATGACACGACATGCTACTCAAATCCGATTATTCCAACCCCCATATTGAGTAAAAGAAGACAAGACTTGATATGAAGTAGAACCTGTATTCTACAAGCATCCAGAAAATACGAGGTTCGAATCCAGCAGAGAATCAGGATCCCGGACTAGGTCGAATAGGAAACAGCATCGAAATCTGTGACATTGACAGTTAGGGCGACCAATAGGAAGCAACATTTGAAGTGACATTGATAGTCAGGGCAACCATCAAATTGACCAGTAGGAATTAACCAATAGGAATTGACCGATAATTCTCTTAGGATATTGGATGAATATCCTAACAATAGTCTACAGAAAACACTTGACTTAATCTCCATGATAGTTGGTACCCATCAGCTAAGTCTGCTTACAATCTTGAAAGAAGTGATGACTGTCATGGGCTTTGAGCCTTAGTCATCCAGTTTCACAATTCAACTGTGTAAAAATTGAAATCGATAAAATTCGAGTTCAATCAATGAACCTAATGGTTGCAAAGATGTAATGTCCAGTTTAACTGTCAAGTCATTGTTCTAACAAATTATATTTCTTCTATAAATAACTCTCTTTCTATCTATCTATCTTTTTTTTCTCCTCATTTCATCTAGGTTTACACTTATTAGGTTTTATATCACAGAAATTTTTAAAACGTTATTATTACATACGTCCAGCACATTTTATTTATCCTGATGAAAAATCAATTCATGGAAGTCGTTTATGGTTTACTGCTTTGTTGAATCGTTGTTTACATCGAAAATTATTAGCTATAGCTATATATGTTCAACGTAAAGGTCAATTTCCTCGTTTAGTTGCACTATTACCTCAGGTAATCCCCAATTCAATTGTATGTGATAATTATTGTTACATTAGTGTTTTAAAGAATTATTAAATTTATTGTATCATAATTATATTACAATCAATTGGAGAGTTTAAGGGTCTGTGTCGACGTTGGTTCGACATTAGTTATATTCATAATTTGACTTCAATTAAAAAAAATTATTGAAAAGTAAGAAGTATTATAGTTGTTACGCCTGTACGTAAACACGTCAACTTGATATAATTGATATACTATTACGAGTTTACCTAGTCGGAAAACGAGAGCGAGGAATCGAGGATCCGGTGACATAACATGCTACTCAAATCCGATTATCCCAACCCCCTTCTTGAGCAAAATAAGAAGACTTGATATGAAGTAGAACCTGTATTCTACAAACATCCAGAAAGTACGAGGTCCGAGTCCAGAAGAGAATCAGGATCCCGAACTAGAGATCAAGGACCGGGTCCTGGTCCTGGTCGTGGTCATAAAACGTTACCTCTGATGCGTATATATACATTTTGGTCGAATAGGAAACAACATCGAAGTGTGTGACATTGACAGTTAAGACGACCAATAGGAAGCTACATTTGAAGTGACATTGATAATAGTCAGGACAACCAGTAAGAAACAACATTGGCGTAGGTGACATTGATATTTAGGACGACCATAAAATTGACCAGTAAGAATTAACCAATAGGAATTGACCAATAATTTTCTTAGGATATTGGATGAATATCCTAACAATAGTTAGCTATTTTATCAACTTTTTAGAATTCCTCAGAAGTATCAGTTTACGACTTTATGTAATAATCAATCTGACATCTTTAGAAATTTTAGTAGGAGCTTTACCCTTAAGCTACTGAGTTAGAATCCACTTCACGATATAAAACTGTCTCCAGATGGCGGTATTTTATACTGAGTTGAATCATTTGTTCGATACTTTTCGTTTCTTCTTGACGAGTGATTGACTATAAAGGGAGTGAAATAAATCCTACTTTTGTCAAAACACTAATTGCTATTAACTTAAGTTAGTTAATATATTTGGTGTGTTCAGTCAGTCACTCAACAACAACATAGAACATCGTACGTGCGTACGTCAGTTCAAGTTGCCATACCACATTAGCACGGAAATGCAATTGTCGATTCAAATCTCATAGTAGTAGAGGTAGTAGAGGTGTAGTGAACGAGAACACAGGTGGGCCAACCGAATTGTATTTGACGAAAATTACAGAGTTACTCAGTAAAATAGGAAAACCATATCGTAAGTTGTTCATTTGCAAAATATCAGTTCATCATATCGAACTGGACTGTTCCTGTTGCAAAACATCAATCCATTGTCATTACTATTCATGCGTTTCATACAAATTCCATTGTGTTCCCACTCTTCCTTTCTTGATCTTCCCCCATCTTCTGCTGCCAGACATTTCGTTGACACTCATGCCATATACTACTTATAAGTAACGCGCACCACACTAGTAGTTGTAGAGAATAATAACTATTGATGAGTAGTTCCCTAACTAGGACAAAACAACTACTGAGTACTCTTTAGTCATTATTATTTTCTGTAGTTTCTAATCAGTTCATGATAAATATGTAATATGTAAATATGCAATTAACTGGCACACTGAATAATTTCTGGTTACTTTATTTAGGCAGAACAGAAAAATGAGGATGATGATGATGACGATGACAATCATAATGATGGCAATAGAATTCAAACAATGCCACCAGGATTTCATGTTATATTTTTACCTTATGCTGATGATTTTCGTGATATTGAAATTCCAACAAATGAAATAGGTATGATATAATATTATTATTATTGTTGTTGTTTCTTTTAAGGATATGATTTTAGATTTATTTTAACATGGTATATTAATTACTAACAAATAATGCAATTCAGTATGACAGGTACTGACTTATGTACTAGCCATAATCAGTCAGTCAGCTACAACGTAGATTCTCTGCTACATACGTACGTACGTACGTACGTGTTAGGATATTCATCCAATATCCTAAGAGAATTATTGGTCAATTCCTATTGGTTGATTCCTACTGGTCAATTTTATGGTCGTCATAGATATCAAAATCACGTGCTCAGGTGTTGTTTATTATTGCTTGTCCTGACTATCAATGTCACTTCAAATGTTGTTTCCCATTGGTCGTCTTAACTGTCAGTGTCACAGACTTCGATGCTGTTTCCTATTCGACCAAAATGTATATATACGCATTATCTGTAACGTTTTATGACCACGACCATGTCCAGGGCTCGGTCCCGGATCCCTAGTTCAGGATCCTGATTCTCTTCTTGATGCTTGTAGAATACAGGTTCCACTTCATATTAAGTCTTGTCTTCTTATTTTTACTCAATATGGGGGTTGGGATAATCGGATTTGAGTAGCATGTCGCGTCACCGGACCCTCGATTCTCGCTCTCGTTTTCCGACTATGTAAACTCGTACTAGTTCAAGTATGTCAAGTTGACGTGTTTACGTCCAGTCGTAACAGTACGTACATCAGTTCAAGTTGCCATGTCCCATTAGCACACAGAGATCGAATTGTTAATTCGAATCCTATAGTAGTAAAGATAGTCAAAGTATAGATGGTAATCGAAAAGATTAGGGATCCAAGATTTGATTCGGAAAGTATATCTCAGAGGAATTAATTATTTTGAAAAAAGGGCGAGAAAAAAACGGTCATGAACAATTCAGAGGATTAGATGACACAATGAATGGATGTACCTGAGCCATTACAAACAGTTTTGAGCCATGTCATTCAATGTCTCTAACCGTCGGTTAATATTGTCTTTCGGACCCTAACCAGGTAGTCTACACCTACTAACATGGCTCACTCCACTTGTCAATGAGTTCATGGACTTGTTCCATGTTTTGGTTTGGCTATCTTCAGCTTTCTTCCAACCTATCCGTACACCACAAATCACTGCTCGTTGAGGCAGTTGGTGGTTGGGCATTCGTAATACATATCCCAACCATCTCAACTGATGAAGATTCACTACTTTACCAAATGATCTACCATTCTTACCTAGTAACCTTTTCTTAACACCAGCATCACTTTCTCAGGCATCTCAAGATATATGAGCCATGCTTCGAAGACACCTATGATCGAATACTAAAAATCTAAGAATTTCCTCTATTCTTACTGATCATGTTTCACATTCGTATAGTGGGACGGCGGAGCGAACTTATGCGCAGTAAACTCGTCCTTTGATTAGCAGACAGATATTTCGCCACTAGTCATAGAGAATATAGCTTTCAATTGCTAGATCTCATGTATGAATCCTGCTCTATCTACATCCATTTCGGTCTATTGGATAGTATTGTAGTGAAGGAGAACACAAGTGAGGGCAACCGAATTGTATTTATCTCAAATTACAGAGTTAATTGGTAAAATTGGAAAATCATATCGTAAATCGTTAATTCGCAAAATATCAACCAATCATATCGAACTGGACTGTTCCTGTTGCAAAACATCAATCCATTGTCTTACATTTCACTGTTCATGCTATTTCATACAAATCCCATTGTGTTCCCACTCTTCCTTTCTTGATCTTCCCTCATCTTCTGCTGCCAGATATTACGTTCTTACTCGCGTCATATACTACTTATAAGTAGCGCGCACCACAGTATAACTAACTCTTACACAAATAAACTGTCGCTTCAATTCGAATACATAAATCTATATTTGATCACATTTGTAAATCACAATGAATCATTTTTTGATTGTGTTATACAGTTAGGGAATACTATTTACATGTTTAAATTAACAGTGAATCATATCCGAATTTAAATCTAGTATTGAATAACTCAAAGTTAAGTTAGTTAGTCATATTATATCCACTAATATGTATTGAATAGTTTTGACCAAATTTTTTTATGTCCAATTTTATGTATAGAAATTTTATTACTCTAATAATGAACTTTGAAATTTAAAGTGTTCTGTTATATAGAATAGAATAACCGGAAACAAATTGTTATGTATGTATGTCTTATTTGAAATGTGGACACTATAAGTAAAGTAATAGTAATCATATTTTTAGGCAAACAACGACCAATTATAAACTAAACTAAATTAGTATAAAAAATGTCCAAGATTGCACATACCACCACTCCAGTAATAATTTCAATAATATTACTAGTATTGTGTTTATTGTTTTTAGGGAAGCATTTTTTTCAAGACTAATGTTACTTGTTAGACTACCATTAGAAACCTGGAAGCATTGGATGGCCGTTTCGCCCTGGTATGGGACTCATTAGAGGCAGTGCGCAATCACGACTCCTGCACGTCGCAGGATTCGAATCCGGGACCTTTGGTCTTGCGCGCGAACGCCTAACCTCTGGTCCACTGGGCCGGTATCCAACGATGTTCATGTCTAACTCTGATCGATCTACAGATTTTACGCTACCTTACCCATTTGTGTTTGGTAGTTACTACCTACACCCGACAGGGTTGAACTCCACTGGTACTGTACTAAGTTACATCCTCCTTTCATAATAGTTTATCTGATTCTAAATTCTGTAGTTTTAACCGATAGGTACACTGTACATCCAAAGCATTGTCTTTATTGACAGACTTATCAGTAAGAGATCAATATTTTGGTTAGAAAAAAAAACAAGCATATATATATACCAGTTACGTAATATAAAAAAATAAACTCATAAAGTTATTCTAATCAATTGACGTCAAACTGACCGAATGCATTGATTATTATTCTTACAATATCATATAATATACCATAAGTTGAAAATCATCTTTTACTTTTATTTTTTATCATTGAAATTCTCTTTTCTCCTTCTTGAATCGTAATAATATCATATCTAATATGTTCTACTACGATTATGATATGTTTGAATGCTATTACGAGTTGTTCACCTTATACGGTAAACAAGAGCGCAGATCAATGATTCAGTGACATGATAGGCTATTTTAATCCGTGGGAAATGTAAGCTCAAGGTCAAATTGTGGTGCGCGCTACTTATAAGTAGTATATGACGCGAGTGTCAACGTAATGTCTGGCAGCAGAAGATGGGGGAAGATCAAGAAAGGAAGAGTTAGAACACAATGGAATTTGTATGAAACGCATGAATAGTAGTGACAATGGATTGATGTTTTGCAACAGGAACAGTCCAGTTCAATATGATGAATTGATATTTTGCAAATTAACGATTTACGATATGGTTTTCCTATTTTACCAATTAACTCTGTAATTTTTGCTAAATATGATTCGGTTGCCCCACCTGTGTTCTCGTTCACTACAAAATGATCAGCTTATTCACGAAAACACGAAAAAATCCAAAATTCGGACCTTTTTCAAGTGATTTTTGGGGATAGATTAATAATAGTGTAGGCAGTTTTACTACTTCTGGAATTTGCCTTGATAATTTCATTTGATTATGTCAATCTTCTGTGGGAACTTGAATCGATACACATACATGTATGCTAACTTCTATGTTGTTAAATGTTTAGATGATCACAAGTAGTTTATTGATTCAATTTAGTTTGTAACAAACATCATGTTCACCGTTATTTTAAAAATTCTTTCTTAGCCAATGAATCGCAAGTGGATATTGCTAAAGCTATGATACGTAAACTTATGGTACCATTTACACCTGGACAAATTGAAAATCCAACATTACAACGATTTTATGCACTTCTTGAAGCATTAGCTCTTAATCGTGAAACTCAATCGGAAGTTATTGATCATACATGTAAGTTTTAACATTGTTTCATATTAACGATCACTAACAATTTCTTAAACATGACATTGTTCATTACTCAAATGAGGCCCGATTAGGTTAATAGTGATGTTGAGATGGTGGAGAAAACTTGTCGCTCAGGTGGATGATTGTGGTGGTGTTTCGTTCTCTGATCTGGTTGTTTTGGTTGTGGAGCTTTCATTGTTCTTCTACTGAACAACATCATCAGCACAAACTTCAGATAGGGGTGAAGCATTCGAATTTCTCCACATTTGACCTGTCGTTGTTTGCACATTTGTTTTGATTGTATCCCCTTTTTGATCTGTTTCTTGATCCTGTGTCACCTATGATTTTTCTGATTGGTTGATAAGTCGGGTCAATGTCGATGTGTCTGTCGATTGCTGATTGGCCTGAGTGCTAAGCTTCTAAAAAGTCCCTAGTGTTCTTTGTCCTCCCCCTATCCAGTATTTCCACATTGTCCCAATCAAATGTGTGTCCATAATTGTCGGTATGTATTGAGATAAGCGAAGCGTTGTCGTGGCGTTTGATTGATAATTGATGTTCACGTAAACGGAGCTGAAGAGGTCGTCCACTTTGTCCTATGTAGTGTTTTTCACAGTTTGAGTAATTTATTTTGTAGATGATATTTGGCTTTTCTTCCTTTGTCATTTTGTCCTTTGGTCTACATAGGGTTGATTGAAGTGATTCTGTTGGTTTGTGTGCCACACTTATTCCAAATGGTTTCATTAGTCGTGCTGTATATTCCGGTATGTGTTTTATGTATGGTAGGATGATCCATTTATTGGTTCCTGTACTTGATGTGATGTGTCAGACTATGAGACTGATTAGTCCATGTTTGAATGTCATAGAAAATATCACTCCCCATAAGATTTCAGATACATCTTGTTGATGAGTATCAACTAATCATGAAATCCAGGTGCAGAGTAGTATAGTGTGTGCTAATGTCTTGAGCTCACAGGACTTATCCCAGCCTTTGGATAAATTAATTAACCCATTCTTCTCGAGTTATTCAAATGCCTTTCGATCTTGTCTATTATTCGTTAATCTCCTTGGCTGAATTCATTTAGTGCGTATGTGTATTGCTTCGCATTTGATTGGTTCAATCCCCTTCTGTACTAGGCTTCGTTTTACCTTTCACTTCATATTCTCATGTCTGTCTGTATGAACGATTATCCGAAATAAACTCATCGAACTGCTTCTTATTACCACTGTCGCACAAACGAGGTTCGCCTAAACAATCATATTCGCAAATTAAAGGGGAAGATTTATTTCATAACATATCCAATCATTCGTTGATACTGGAGTCATTAAAGTGATGAGCCTCACTTCTAATGTAATGCAGGCCACCAAAAAAGAGTTTACTGGTAACTACCTCCAACCAAACAACACCACATAAAAGTGGTTAAAATTTTTGTGATAATCAAAGTTTTCACCAATCTAACCAATGAGCACTGTGTATTTTCTACATAAAGCTTTATTCTAAGTTATTATAAAGTTGATGGATTTTAATATGATATTTATTATCATAATTTACCATTCATTGTGAAACCATTGAGTTTCTTCCAGTAGTTCTCTGGTTTTCACCATAGATTGATAATGATCTGGGGAAATTATTGGGCAAATTACTTGCTGTTAATCCAATATAATTCCCTGATAAGATTTCTAACTTTAATCGTGAAAAAGATTGTTTGATAAAATTTCCATGAAGAAACAGAAGCTAAATATTGTGGTAATAAAATTAATAAACAAAGAAATTACTACTTGGAATGTTTATGAAGATTGTCCAATTTTTTCAATTAAGTAAACTGACTTATCTTTGTGAAACAACCTTTGAATATCTAGAGGGAAGCACAGTATTCAGTGGACAGCTAGGACGCAGCTGGACGATCTGGACTTCCCAGATGACCTGGCTCTACTATCGCACACGCAACAACAAATGCAAGAGAAGACGACCAGTGTAGCAGCAGCAGCCTCTGCAGCAATAGGTCTCAACATACATAAAGGAGAAAGCAAAATTCTCCGATGCAACACAACATGCACCAAACAAATCACTCTTGATGGAGATGCCTTAGAGGAAGTTAACACCTTTACATATCTGGGCAGCATCATCGACAAGAAAGGTGGGTCCGATGCAGATGTGAGGGCGCGGATCAGCAAAGGAAGTACGGCATTTCTACAGTTGAAAAATATCTGAACTTCAAACATATATCAACCAACACCGAAATCAGGATTCTCAATACAAATGTCAAGACAGTTTTACTGTATGGAGTGGAAACTTGAAGAACTACCAAAGGCATCATTCAGAAGATACAAGTGTTTATTAACAGTTGTCTACACAAAATACTTCGGATTCATTGGCCAGACATGATCAGCAACAACATAATGTGGGAGAGAACAAACCAGATTCCAGTGGAGGAGGAAATCAGGAAGAAGCGGTGGAAGTGAATAGGACACACACTACGAAAAGCACCAAACTGCGTCACAAGACAAGACCTCTCTTGGAACCCTCAAGGTGAAAGGAAAATAGGAAAGCCAAGGAACACATTACGCCGAGAAATAGAGAAAGACATAAGAAGAATGAACAGCTATTGGACAGAACTGGTAAGGGAAGCCCAGGACAGAGTTGGTTGGAGAAAACTGGTGGGCGGCCTATGCTCAATTGGGGGTAACAGGCATAAGTAAGTAAGTAAGTTCAAAACATGTAGGTATTGATCAGTTTCATCTTCCTGGAGTAGGATTCCAAGGAATCAGATATAAGACCTCAGCACCAAAGATCGAGAGCGGGTCTCGCACTCGAACGTTCAACGTCTAAACCAGCGAACCAGAATCCCATCCATCGATTCCTACTATCTCACGCCCTTATTTTAATGTACTTGATAAGTGGTAACTGGCTCACGCTCGACATGGTTGGACTTCACTTGACATGGTTTCTTACAATTAGTCGTTAATGAGCTCATAATTAATTGTCTAGGAGATTTATGGATATTATGAATTGATGGAGTTCGGACATGTCAGCCGTTAGATACTAGTTCAGTAGTCTAGAGGTTAAACGTTCTCACTCGAAATCGTAGGTCCTGGGCTCGATCTCTGGTGGCGAGTTTGTGAATACTCGCTCAAGGTTGAAACAACTGTCAACTACTCCAAGATTTTCAATTGTTATTTTAGTAGGGTAAGTCTCTACAGATCACCGTTTCGGTGAATTAACTGATTTTACTTTCAATCGTTTAAACGTATTGAAGTTGTTCATTTCATTATTTCGTGATAATGGTATAAACACTAAAATTTTGTTTTATGGAAACATTTTTAGTACCTAAATTTGCAGCTATCAAACGAAGAGCCAGTGATGAAATTACAGCTTTTAAAGAACATTTTAAATTAGATAGCTTGAATATATCAAAAGTAAGTTTTCAAAAGTATTCAAATAAAACTATTTCATTTGTCGGTCAATAAAATCTAAAATCGAAATGGATACAAACTAACCCTGTGCTTTTAACATAACTAAGCGTTCACTGTGAGACCTGAATGTTTTAGGTTCGATTTTTGTAAGCGGTAGTTGTTCAGTTGTTTCTGATGAGGAGTCTCTTACTAGGATGAAACATTTGCCCAGTGCACCCTGGTTTTCAATGGTACTTTATGTGAGATTAATGCGATACGAATATCACCTGCAAATTGTTAGACCCTTAATAGAACAATCTTTATTTTCACTGATTTTAAACAGCAACTTAATAGTAGTAAAATGATTTAACTTTCCGCGTGCTGGATTACATTTTTGAAACTATGCTTCAATTAGTTCGGCGTAGGATTACTTATTTAAGTCTGTTTCTCATGAGACACAGGTCGCCAACTAGGAAAGTGTAAGCAGTGAAGTAACATTCTCCTAGCTGTCATATGTAAATGTGTAACTGAGAATCTATGTACTTGACCGAGTATTTTGAATGAGCTACATGAGTTTTAGTAATTTATAAATAAATTTATTGAAAAAAATATTGTTTGTGTTTCATACGGTTATTTAGTGGTCTTGTTAAGCACAGAACTAAGATGTCTATCCGAAACTGACTAACACTTTTCAAGGTAATTTACCTTCAGTTTGGGCGGAGACATTTCATTCTAACAGTAATTCGGAACTTATTTTGTCGCCGAATCACTATCTTGAAATGTGTACAGAATCCCAATGTGCAAACTAGCTAGTTATCAATCAAGTTTAATGTCAGTCATCAAACGTTCACTGTTCAATAATAATTTGTTATAAACGTTTAGTTGATTTGTTGTTTTATATAAAATACTGAGTCAGTAAGGGAATTTATAAGATTTTAGATATTGTTGTTGCTGTTTCGTTGACGAATATTATTGTGCGCGAACGCCTAACCATCGGACCATCCGTAGATCAATCAGAGTTAGACATTAACACCATTGGATGCCAGCCTAGTGGTCCTATGGTTAGGCGTTCGCGCACAATACCGAAGGTCCCGGGTTCGAATCCTGCGACGTGCAGGAGTCGTGGATGCGCACTGCCTCTGATGAGTCCCATACTAGGACGAAACGGCCGTCCAGTGCTTCCAGGTTTCTAATGGTGATCTAGCAATGATTGATTGATGATTTCAGCTGTATAATTTTCATCGTAACTGGAAACTAAAAAGACTATATTGAAACATTCACTTATGATTCATGCATGTATCAACATAATCTGTTCAAATTCAACCTTAAATATTATTTAGTATTGGGGTAATACAAATTTATTGGAAACCAGGACGGAATTGTTTAAGCCGTTTTGTTTTTCGCGCTGTACACCACAACAGTGCTCAATCATAACTCTTCAGTGGTCAAATGCAAGACTTTCATGTCTAACGATGAACACACAACTGTTGTAACCATTGAGTTAGCGTGTTATACTGTTGTTTCCACTTTAATTAGATTTCAGTAATTCATAGCCCTAAATCATTTTAAAATAAAATTAACTGACCAAAATTATTAATCTTAGTATTTTAGGTAACACTTATGATTCCATGAATGATATTCATGGTACATTAATTGCTTCGTCCAAAGTACAGTTTGAGTAATAAAAAGTATCCTAACATAGATCTGAACCGTCTTGATTTCTCTACGAATTACTGGATAGTATAACTACTTTCGACATTACGTTGTGGTGATGACTTTAGTTGGCTAGCGGTAATTATCATCAGGATAAGTTGACGCGTAGGCTTTGTGTAAGATTTATGTATACTGTTGATGAAAACGTTATTATCTCCAGGCTTCAGACAAATACAACGCAGAACTTCGTACGTCGGTATATCAGTTCAGGTTGCCATACCGCATTAGCACACCGACGCAATTGTCAGTTCAAATCACATAGTGGTAGAGATAGTAGAAGTATTAGCAGTAATGAAGAAGATTAGGGTTCGAAGATATGATTCGAGAAGTATAATTCAGTAAGATAAATTTAGAAGGAGAAAGATAAAGGTGATGATGTATTCAGAAGGTTAGAATTTGAGAGAACACAAAGAGTGGATGCACCTGCGCGATTGCAAACGATACTTGAGCCATGTCATTTAAGGTTTCTAACCATTGGTGACTATCGTCTCGCGGACCCCATCCATGTAGTCGACACCTACTAACATGATTCAGTCCACTTGTCAGTGACCTTATTAACTTGTGTCATGTTTTGGTTTGGCCGCCCCTAGCTTTCTTCCAACCTACTCCTGCACCACAGCTCATAGCTCTTCGAGGCAGTCGGTGATTGGACATACGTAACACATATCCCAACCACCTCAACTGATAAAGTTTCACTAGTTCATCTATTGATTTGCCATCCCCACCTAGAACTCGTTTTTTTAACTATAGCATTGCTTACCCGGTTGTCCCAGGATATACGAGCAATGCTTCGAAGACACCTATGATCGAAGGCAAGCATTCGACGAATGTCCTCTCCTGGCTTCAAACCATCCATAATGTGTGTATCAGTCACATGCTTAAACCTGTCTCCGCCTACTTAGTTTTAGGGAACTGCGACAGTAACTCTTATTTTCACATTAGAAATCTAGCTGAAAATCAATAGCTTAAACGTGAATTTACTTGCTAAGTTGTATTTACTTCACCTTGTCACTAATACCATTCATCCCATTTCTTCTCCCTTTTTGTACCACAGAAACCTCGTCTTCCCCAATCCACATGTAGTCAAGATGTAAAATGTTGTCTCTCTGAGATAGAATGTAAAGAAGCTGTTCAATTAGGCAATCTGCATAAATACACTGTACCTGTATTACGTGAAACAATCAAATCACTTGGTCTTAAAATTTCAGCCAATAAAAAATCAGATATTATACAAATCATCATGAATCATTTTGCTAAAGAATAATCATTTGCTTTTTTCATCAGTTTGCCAGGGTTTTTTTTTAATTTTTTTATCCTATTTTACCCCCCCCCACTCCGAATCTTTTTCACGTTTTCTTTCAAATAAATGGTATATCAGTTATCCAATTGTGTATAAATAACAAACAACATTGCAAGTGTTTCGCGGGAATTTTTTTTTTAAAAAATATTTTTAAATATTTTGATTAATGTTCAATGAGAAAAAAAAACAAATTGTCATATATTTTAATATCGTTTTAAGAAAACTTTGTCCTTTGAATATAATTCGGTGTTTTTTTATGGTTTCCAAAAGGGAAAAACAGTTGGCTTACTGTAGAGTAGTAATTCAACGTGACTACGATCAATAATTTGTTGGGATGAAACAATACTGGTAACATTGCTTAGGAGATTTTCTTAATATGTTTGTATTTTATTTTAGATATTGAGTTAGTCACATACAATTCACCTACTGAGCATTTTTGATATCGATTAGGTAAGATGACAGAATTGTGAAGAGATTTAATGCCTGCCACCGAATTGCTTGAAATGTTCATGTACAGTTTGTTTGATGAATATTCGTTCAGAGTTATGACACTATGGAGACATTTTCAACACTATAGTGTATCTAAGAAGATAGTCAACGTCATACGAAATTCTTATGATGGATTAAACTGCGAAATTGTGCACGGAGGTCAGCTGACAGACTCGTTCGAGGTGAAGACCGGTGTCAGGCAAGGTTGTCTACTCTCACCCTTTCTCTTTCTCCTGATGATCGACTGGATTATGAAGATGTCAGCATTTGGAGTGAAGTACGAGATGCAGTGGGTAGCTAGGATGTAGCTAGACAATCTGGACTTCGCAGATGATTTGGCTCTTTTATCCCACACTCAAAAACAAATGCAGGTGAAGACGGTCAGTGTAGCAGCTGCGTCAACATACACAAAGGGAAAAACAACATACACCTATCAGGTCACGCTTGACGGAGAAGTATTGGAAGATGTAAAAACGTTTACTTATTTGGGCAGTCTCATTGACGAGCACGGTGTATTTGACACAGATTTGAAGGTTCGAATCGGCAAAGTAAGGTCAGCATTTCTTCAATCAAAGTACATCTGGAACTCCAACCAACGCCGACGTCGGAATTTTCAATACAAATGTCAAGACAGTTTTACTGTATGTGGCGGAAACTTGGAGAACAACGAAAAGATATAAATGTTTATAACGGTTGTTTACACAAGATACTACGGATCCGTTGGTCAGACATTATCAGAAACAACTTACTTTGGGAAAGAACAAACCAGATTCTGGCTGAGGGATATATTAGAAAAAGCGCTGGCGGTGGATAGGGCACATTGAGAAAATCGCTCAACTGCGTCACTGAGCAAGCCCTCATTTGGAATCCTCAAGGTCAGAGGGATAGAGGAAGTCCAAAGAGCGCATTGCACTGGGAAATGGAGGCAGACGTTGAAAAAATAAGTGACACTCTGGAAAAACTTGAAGGGACGGTTCAGGACAGATTTGGTTGGTGTATGCTGATCGACTGCCTATATTCCATTGAGCGTCACAGGCTTAAATAAATAAGAAAGTCTATCAGAGTTGAATTTGGTTACGTAAGTTACTGATGAATTGACTTCCTACAACCACTTAATATCATCTCACGGTGTATGTGAAGTTAAATCATTTACACTAATGTCCATCTGACAACTTCATCGGTAGCATTCAGTGTTACTCTAAACAATTCGACAAATATTGGCATTATTCAATATACATTGAACAACAACCAATCATTAATGAGTCATTTCATCCTTATTTTCCGCATTGATTTTTAAT
Source organism: Schistosoma turkestanicum (assembly GCA_944470395.2). NCBI lineage: Eukaryota > Metazoa > Platyhelminthes > Trematoda > Strigeidida > Schistosomatidae > Schistosoma > Schistosoma turkestanicum. The sequence goes on along the minus strand of OX103974.1, from coordinate 12,043,421 downwards.
TTCGTCTTTAAGATGTTGATTAAGTTGAGTAATCTTCAATTTGTTTATTTTCGTTACATTATTGATAAAACTTTAGTTATTTTATAATTTTCTTACTACACTCAGTACACCTGTCTCCCTACTATCCACTTGTACTTTTGCCTATTATATGTAGTGACGCAATCTTTTTCATTTCATTGTGATTATCACTCAAATTGCCTTGATTGGTTGAACATTTTTCAATATAAATATTCATGTATAATAGAGAGTAAAGCCTGATGACGATCTAATCGATTGTTCGCTTATATGTGTTGTTCCAATAATTAATCGTTGCACAAAGTCTTTCATTTTTTTTGAGTTATTCAGAATCACTTAATTAAATTGGTCAGTTTCTGTTGATCTCTGTGTGTAGCGTTAAACGAATACTTCAATAGTGACTATCCCTACAGATTGATTTTACATCGATTAGTGCCTAGCAATAGAATCGAGGACGTAAGTCTTCCATTATTTTCAATTAGGCATCTGACAATGACGAGAAAAAATTCTAGTACAGTATTTTTTATCTAGAATTTGTACAATGAATGTGTTAGTATAAGGTCAACTCCTTTATGTGAATGGCACAGGGAAAATTAGATGTCGGATTTATTTCTGCACTATTCTCGTATTTTTTCATACACATAGTTTTTACAAAGATTGAGAACAATGATTTGAACAGGATACGATGAATTCATTCTTATTTCGTTTGGCTTATTTCGTTGGCTGCTTCTACAAAGTCGAAATATTTTGTAATCAGAATTACAAATTGGATTTAAATTAGTTTACTTGAAAGAGTTTAGTTGGAAATTGTTATGATGATAGTAAGGGTGTAAATTGTTAGGATATTCATCCAATATCCTAAGAGAATTATTAGCTAATTCCTATTGGTTAATTCTTACTGGTTAATTTTATGGTCGTCCTAGATATCAATGTCACTTACTTCAATGTTGTTTCTTATTAGTCGTCCGGACTGTCAATGTCATTTCAAATATTCTTTCTTATTGGTCGTCTTAACTTTCAACGTCACAGACTTCGGTGCTGTTTCCTATTCGACCAAAATGTATAGATATGCAGTATCTGTAAAGCTTTGTATTCCGTTCCTTCCTCTCTACCGTACTCGACCCATTAAACAACTTCATCTAACGGTGTTGCGTTCTGATATATAGGAGATTTGGGAATAGTATTGGAATATTTGAATTTAGACGTCGGTAGGACTGAATAGACTGCATAAAAGATTATAATTATACACTTTTTATACAGAAGAATAATCGACAACAATGACAGTGGTTACGTAATGAATGAACGTTGGTAATCTGTAAAAATTAAATGAGTAAAACTCAGTTAGTTAAAATAACATTCTTACTCTGGAAGACAGTCGATATCCAAAGAAAAGTAATGATGTAATTAGTTTTTAGTGTGCCGATTTAAGCGCGTGTTCTTAAGCTCGGTAATTAGCTCGTCTAGGCAATCGTTACTAAATAGCGTCTGACGGTTTATAAATCAGAAGGTGAACTCATAGTGTTGAATACGTTTATTTGGGACACACCACAAAGCGAAGCGGAGAAGCAGTGAATAAAACGAATGAAGTGAAGTGAATTGGAGAAGGCTGTTGAGCCAACTCCTAGGATTACAATGCGAACGAATGGTTGACAAGGTCAAAAGACAAGTGGGACAAGTCACATGAGCTCATACAAACCAGACAATAATAAGACCGAATGGTACATATAAACTGTTGCTACACAAATGGTTTGGTTAAATAAATTCATCCAAAGGGCTTAACCGAGTTAGATGTAAGCGAACTGGAATATATGTGGAGGCACTACAAGTTAGAAGGAAGAATTGAACAAAATATAACGATGTCATGAAGGTATATTTATTACCTAGGTAAAGAAAGATTCAAAACCATATGTTTTTTGAACCAAAAATTAGGTTACATGAACTTGATAGCAACGATTTCAAAAGACTGAAGCTTCGCTGTAGATTAATTACCTTGAAGGTGTGTAACGTCTCAACCTGATGTCCTATAGCAAAGAGATGTTTAATGATTACACTATTTAAAGTAGATCTTTCTTTTGTTTGAAAGCTTTTAGTAATGTGTTCAAAAAAATCTAAGGTATGTTCTCTTATCTGTTCGGCTAGGGTAGCTGCTTTGGCAGGCACACGTAATTATATATAAGTCCATTTGGCGGTAACATGAAAAGGTTGCACGTCAACCTTTGATTAGGTTATTGAACATGTTTAATACAGTTCTAATAGTTTTTCTACCGGGCAAGTCCTTGCTAATGCAATGTTATCCATCCTGTCGATTGAGCTTGTAATATTAACATCTTTGAAGTCGAGATTTAAAAATATTGGTTTTTTGTTGACTGTAGTCATACCCGACTTGTTTTCGTTCGATTTTTTAAATTTGTTAATAAATTTCTATGGGTAGCGGTTGTTTCTTTGCCATTTTTCAGTACTCATCAGTTTTTTCAGTTTGTCAGAGATACATTTCCTTCCTACTCTATAAAATAGTGTTTTGACCATCGCTTTCTCATAAGTGATTGGAAGAAAACTATTGAAATTCATGTAAAGACCATTCTAAGTACTTTACTGATAGACTGTACATTGTATGGCAGTATCAAGAAAGTGGAATATGTTCTGTTCTCACAGATGGACTGCATGCCTTTTAATATTACAGCTAATAAACATGTCATCAACGTGTTTGGAATATTCTGTCATTTCACTAATCGCTTGTTTAAGCTTCGTCTTTTCGAGATAACCCACATTCTTTGTAGCTGAATAACCTGATTACTAGGTGGATAATCTCTGAAGTTGGACATGTATTGTGTTTAGACTTTTATTGATTGATTTCGTTTACTTCTTTAGTGTAGAGATTGTCAAGATTGTTGAATTTTGTAATTTCAACACAGTGGCTTAGAACTAGGGTAATTTCAGTGACTCCCGAAAGTTCTGGATTCTATCTTTGATGAGGTTGCGATCGTTACTAATGGTGAGACCTATGCTAAAACTAAAGAGATGTTCAGTGCTTCAACATTTTTAATAGTTTCCTGACAAAAATGGTTGTATTTGTTTGTCTAATTTCAGTCCTTAATTCAAACAAATTTTAATCATCAGTTTGTGAAGCCTTAGGCTTGGTATAGTAACTACTTGTACTTATGGTACATTCTTTTTCTAATCAACATTTCATTGAGTTTTAACAAATGTTGGATAGTTTATCAAACTTTTACACATCTAGTGTGTAATGAAAGCTAACAAGAACAATCTATTAATCATAACTGTTGTTACATTCAAATATTCTCATTTTATTGATTGGTCATACCGAGAATAATTAAATTGAAACAAAGATTTTCACAACCTTAGTGTATTTGTTAATTAGGCCAAGTATTATGCCAATCATTTACTAGGTATATATTGTAATTGGCTTCTAACGGTACTCCAAATGTGAAGTCTAGTGATAGTATTTGATTAATGGAATTAAAGTAAGAGAGGGTTTCGCTTTGTTAGCTGAGTCATCTCTAATTAGATATAGTCGACAGAAGAACCTGAACTGAATGGTCATTCTAGCTACCATTCATCGATTAGGCGTATCTATATTTTTAGAGTAACTGATATTTTGTGCGCGATTTAAATCCATATTACCTGTTAGTGTCTTCTAAATTCCAATAACCATCATCCCAATACATCTTGTTAGCGATTACCATTTAGGAGTCAGTCAGATACAACGTAGAACTTCGTACGTAAGTACATCAGTTCATGTTGCCATATCACATTAGCACAGAGACGCAACTGTCAGTTCAAATCACATATTGGTAGCGATATTAGGAGTATTACTGCTAATGGAGAAGATTGGGATTTGAAGATATTATTCAAGAAGTATAGTTCAGTGAGATAAGTTTAGAAAGACAAAGGCAGAGGTGTTGATGAATCCAGAAAATTAGGATTTGAGAGAACACAACGAATGGATGCGCACTTACGCTATTGCAAACGATTTTGAGCCATGTCATTCAAGGTCTCTAACCATATGGTGACTTTCATCTCGCGGATCACAACCAGGTAGCCTATATCTATCAATTAGGATGAAACAGTTCTATTGAACATCTTGACGAATACTTTCAAACACAATAGACTTGGCACTGAAATTCTATCGTGGTGAAGGAGAACTCAGGTGAGGACAACCAAATTGTATTTATCGAAAATTACAGAGTTAATCAGGAAAATAGGAAAACCATATCGTAAACAGTTAATATGCAAATCTTCAATCCATTGTCTGACATTTCACTTATTCATGCATTTGATACAAATTCCATTGTGTTCCCACTCTTCCTTTCTTGATCTTCCCTTATCTTCTGCTGCTAGACATTACGTTTTCACTCGCTTCATATACTACTTATAAGTAGTGCGCACCACACTATGATATTGATCACTACCAATCAATAACTAATTACAGTTAAAATAAAAATTATTATTACTGATGTGTTTTGCAAAAAAAACAAAGAAAATAGTCTTTTCCTTTAGTTAGTTTTTTACTTCAAGATCATCATCCGATTTCTTCTTTTCCAAATTACTTATTGTGTGTGTAACCATGGTGTTGTATGCATCATGCATATTAATTAGATTGAATGGTGAAATCAGTGTTACGACAAGCTTCTTTTTTTTCTTTGTTTTCTGTCAGTTATTTATAAACATTTTCAAAAAGCAATGAAATTTCATTAAAATTAATTACAAAATTACTAGTAAAAAAAAAATCATTTACTATCTATTTAATACTATTTAATCATCATTTAAATTGTGTATGTATGTATGTATGTATGTATGTGTGTATGTGTGAGTGAGTGAATGAATGATAAAAAGTCATTACTCAATAATTAATTAAAAATAAATTATTTATTAAATTTACTAAAAAAAAAAACTAATGTACTATTACACATTTGAAATCATCAATCAATCATTGTTAGACCACCATTAGAAACCTGGAAGCACTGAAAGACGGCCGTTTCGTCCTGGTATGGGACTTATCAGTGGCAGTGCACACCCACGACTCCTGCACCTCTCAGGATTCGAACCCGGGACCTTCGGTATTGTAGGCGAACGCCTTACCATCGGACCACTGGGCCGACATCCAACGATGTTCACACCTAACTCGGATTGATCTAGGGATTTTGCATGACCTCACCCATTTGTCTTTGGTAGTAATTACTGCCTACACCCGACAGGGTTGAACTCCATTGGTCACGTCTTCTCAACTAGAACTCCGAGAATTTCTCTAACGAAGCTAGTCACACTAGTGAGCACTGTTACGATATAATAATGTACTATTCACCAACAGATGATAATTATTATTACATATTCTTACTAACTTATTCATTTCAATAATATTAAATTGGGGGAATAATGGATAAGTATAATTAATGTAAGTAGATTGGTGAATTGATGATGATTAAGGCTTTGAATTTTCAAACATTAAAGTTGTAAGCTCGAATTCTACTCTACCTGATTCGGTTTGTGACATAAGGATTTTATCACTTCACCTAACAGTAAAGTTATTTTTAATTAAAGTTATGGAGGTTAGTGTTTGTTACACGATGAAATCATCAATCAGTCAGTGTTAGACCATCGTTAAAAACCTGGAAGCATCGTTGAATGCCGTCCAGTGGTCCCAGTGTAATGAAGGAGAACACAGGTGGGGCAACCGAATTGTATTCAACGAAAATTACAGAGTTACTCAGTAAAATAGGAAAACTATATCGTGACCGTTAATTTGCAAATCTTCAATCCATCATCAATCCATTGTGTGACATTTCACTATTCATGCGTTTCATACAAATTCCATTGTGTTCCCACTCTTCCTTTCTTGATCTTCCCCTATCTTCTGCTGCCAGACATATTACGTTGACACTCACGTCATATACTACTTATAAGTAGCGCGCACCACACCAGGTTTCTAATGGTGGTTTAATAATGATCAGTTGATGATTTCAATATGTAGAAACAATAATGTTTCTCGATTTATATTCACAACTGAACTTTGTTTATGCAAACTAACGAGACTAAGCAGGTGCGTAGGATACGTTTAGGTTTGACTGTATAATTTAAAGAAAGCAAGTGTGCGAACTGATAAACTACAATTCCACTCGAATGATAATTTTAATCCATGTTTTTACTTGAAAATAAAACGAATTGATAAAATAAAATATCCTAATTATTTCAACAAAAAAACAATTTTTTATTGATAAAAATACGATCAATAGAGCCGATCTATACTGGCTGGAACATATGTTCCTGAAGGTTCTACCATGTCAGGCAGGTCGATTGGAGAACGATGAGCCTAAAAGCAGTTACTCAAAGTCTAAGGGTGAAGTCGTACTGCTGACTGCAGAGGGGTGTGACAGCAGTAAGGTGTTTCCCTCGGACAACCAGCATCTGCAGTGATGCTGCCTTCTCACAAGGAAGGAAGTGTTAGAAAAAGTCGACCCTAAAATGTCACACCTCACCATACCTCACGGATTTCCGTCTCCTTGGGTAAGGGTGCCCACTAAGGGCTTTCAAGAGCGGAGCTAACACTCAAAAAACCTTTCGTAAAAAGGCCGTGTGTGACTGGCCTCAAGCAATTGTCCCTTGGTCTCTGAGGTCACGCAACCAGGTCTCTAAGACCAAATACTAATCTACCTTCCTTTTGAGGTTCTTCAAGAAACGCCCTTCCATGGTGTGGGCAGCCGGGAAGTGACAACCGCCCTCACACCCGTAACAGCACACGAGACCATATTGGTCAAAATCAAAGATACGATCACAACAGATATGTGTAGAAAAACAAAACATAGATCAAGTGAGATTCAATTATTGACGAAATAAAACATTGAATATTGTCTGGCTTATAACATTTTATTGTTTCATAATGATGACTTTTAAGTGATCATATGAAAAATATCACTACGGGGTTGTGGAGGTTGTTGAGTATCATCGATATATTGAATCGAGTAATGTTAGACCAACTTGTTAAACCTCAGAGTATTTATTGTTCACTAGTGATCAACTTTGTCAGGAAATTCTCTGAGTTCTAGTCAGAAACCATGATCAATGGAATTCAATCGTATTGGTTATGTGGCAATTACCTACCGAAGATAATGGTAGATGATTTTGCAGTAATGTGTGTTAGCGGGACATGGATTGGATTAAAGCATGATTTCGTTGCTGCACGCTAATTGGCTCTTTTGGTATCCAATCAGCGCTAGTCGATACTGGGGAAACATTCTAGAATCTGCTCATGTAAGAAAACTATAAATATTACTAACGTCTTTTCCTTTTGATCTTCGGTCTTCCATCTAACTTTGTCTCTTGGGTTGTTACTAAATGTTGTGATTTGACAAGGTAACATTTTCCTGAATTAATGAAAGAACGAATTTTATCATTGCCACTTATTGTGATCAATGGTTTACAAGTGTGTTTCATATTTAAATTGACATGAATCTTGTAAAATCCACCAATCTTATTTGTTTCTAGTTAGTAATTCCGTTTCACAACTCTCAAGATAGCAGTCAGCTATGTAGATGATAAATGTACAACAAATTGTTATTAATCAGCTTCATAGCGATAAAAGATTATTCAAAGTACTAGCAAAATTTCCTAATGTTACCCAAGTAAAAATGAAGTCAGCAATATAGAAGAAGGTTTGTGGAGATTGTTGAATGCTATTGCGATAACAAACTGATCTAATCTTAATCAGTCAATCAATCAATACCAACGTAGAACTTCGCATGTAAGTACATCATTTCATGTTCCCATACCACAATAGCACAGAAATGTAATTGTCAATTCAAATCCAATAGTAGAAGAGGTAGTAACGGTATTAGCAGTAGTCGGAGAGGTTAGGATTAGAAGATATTAGTCAAGAAGTAGAATCTAGTGAAATAGATTTAAAAAGATAAAGTGATGAAGAATTAAAAAGTTTAGGATTTGAGAGAACACAATGAATAAATGCACTGGCACCATTGCAAACGGTTTTGAGCCATGTCATTCAGGGTCTCTAACCATCGATTACTAACATCTCTCGGACCCCAACCAGGTAGTCGACACCTACCGACATGATTCAGTCCACCTGTCAATGACTCCATGGATTGCTGCCATGTTTTGGTTTGGCCGCCCCTAGCTTTCTTCCAACTTATTCCTACACCGCAAAATATAGCTCGACGAGGCTGATCTAATCTAGAAAATCATTAAAAACCACGAAGATTTAGAAAGCTGTTTCATCAAACCTAAATTAGTTAAGTCTAGCCAAATTTGGTGTACAACAATTAACCACTAATGATATTGAAAAGTGGTTGAACAATAGTGCAAACTGATTGGAGCTATATCTGTTAACCATTGGATGCAGGTTTAATGGTTAAAAGTTTAAGCACTCTACGTGAGAGCTGATCAACTCAAACTGAACACTCATCTTTGATGCGCACTACTGATTAGGCATATATGAAGATAAAACAACTGTCCAGCATTTTCTGGTTTTCAATAGTTATCAAACTTGTGCACGATTGTTAGTTATCTCAATAAAATATTGATTTTATCGAAAACAATGAAGCTGACTGATATTAACGATGTACCTTTTTTATGAAAGTGTATTAAAATTAATTTTAATGTCAAAAATTAATTATACAAACTCTTGTACAAATAAGCAAAATATGTTTACAGCTATTTTTAACCGTATAAATAATAAATGAAGTTTTGTAATAAGATACTACTACTATTAGAATAATGATCAGAAATGATATATTCTACTAGCCCTTCATAGTTTTATGTACAGCATTTTAAATACTTCATTTCAAAGTTTGAAAATACCAAAAGCACAATTCATATGTAGGAAGTAGTAGATTCTAATAGAAATCTATAAACAAACAGACAGACAGACAGATACAACGCAGAACTTCGTAAGTAAGTACATCACTTCAGGTTGCCATACCACGGTCTGCACAGAGACGCCACCGTCAGTTCAAATCCAGGAGTGATAGCGATGGTAGAAGTAGTAGCAGTAATGGAGAAGATTAGGGAGCGAAGATATGATTCGAGAAGTATAATTCAGTAAGATAAATTTAGAAATGGAAACATAAAGGTAACGAAGAACTCAGAAGTTTAGGATTTGAGAACATACAAAGAATGAATTCACCTGCGCGACTGCAAACTGTTTTGAACCATGTCATTCAAGGTCTCTAACCATCGATTATTATCATCTCGCGGACCCCAACCAGGTAGCCTACATCTACCAACATGACTCAGTCCACTTGTCAGTGACTTCATGGATTTCTGCCATGTTTTGGTTTGGCCGCCCATAGCTTTCTTCCAGCTTACTACTACACTGCAAAACGTAGCTCGTCCAGGCAGTCGGTGGTTAGACATACGTAACAGATGTCCCAACCACCTCAACTGATGAGGTTTCAATGAC
>OX103974.1:12004197-12033476 GCA_944470395.2 Schistosoma turkestanicum | reverse complement strand
GCATAATGAAGTCACATTGATGGAGTTCTTGAAAAGGTGAAAGCTTTTAAGTACCTAGACAGCATCACCGATAAACAAAGAGGATTTGATGATATGAAGGCACGTATTAGCAAAGTAAGGGCAGCATTTCGTCAGAGCTTACAGCTTTATGAAAAGCACCTAAGAAATGATTTTTAATGCAAACGTTGTATGGAGCTTAAACTACCAAAGTCATCATTCAAAAGATACAGATATTCATAAACCGTTATCCACACAAGATATTTCGGATTCGTTGGCCAAACACCATCAACAACAACCTAATGTGGCGGAGAACAAACAAACTTCCAGTAGAAGAAGAAATTAGCTAAAAACGTTGGAGCTAGATAGAACACACATTGTAAAAATCACCAAACTAAGTCACAAGACAAAACTCAAACTTGGAATCCCAAAAGCCAAAGGAGAATAAAGCAACTAAAGAATATATTGCACCAAGAATTGGAGGCAGATATCGAAAAAATAAATTATGATTGGGAACAATAGGAAAGAAGAGCCTAGGATAAAGTGGGATAGATAGTGCTGGTCTGCTCCATGAATTCATTAGATGATAAAGATACCGCACTTTGATAAACTAACATCAAATCTAAGTCACAGATTATTTTCTACATGTTTCATATCAAAACACTAGTTATGTCTTTTTTTTACGATAGTCAACAGATAGGTCGGTCCTATTGTGGTGCGAGCTATTTATAAGTAGTATATGACGTCAGTGTCAACGTAATGTCTGGCAGCAGAAGATGGGGAAAGATCAAGAAAGGAAGAGTTAGAAAGCAATGGACTTTGTATGAAACGCATGAATAGTGACAATGGATTGATGTTTTGCAACAGGAACAGTCCAGTTCGATAGGATGAACTGATATTTTGCAAATGAACGATTTACGCGATATGATTTTTCGATTTTACTGAGTATCTCTGTAATTTTCGCTAAATACAATTCGGTTGCCCGCACCTGTGTTCTCATTCACTACACTATCACAACTTCATTGATAAACTATCAATCAATCAATCATTAAGGCAACAAAAAAAACCACCAATTGTTGTTTATTAACACAAGAGTAATTAATTAATCACGGCGTTTATTATAAACCATTCACTAGTCTGACAGTTTATTCTTATCAACAAATACACTGTTCAGCAAATATATATATATATATATAAATTATCAAATGTACAATGACACTTCTAACTTTAATTCTTATTGCCACTATATTTTTATTTAGTTAGAGATTATTTTGCCTAAAAAATATTGCTTCAATTAGATAATTAAATTATAGTAATAACACTTTGAATAATAATAATAACAATAATAATAATAATAATAATAATAATAATAATAATAGTAAAGAAATTAATTTTCTAAGAACAAAAAAAATATCTCAAAAAAAAGAGTGAGAAAATATATATATGTATATGTATCTATTTACATTGCCTGATGGAGAGATTAGTATTAGTATTAGTATTATTAAGATTATTATGATCAACATCATCATCAAATCTGTTGTCAGTCAAACCAAAAACAAATAGAAAACAGAAAAAGATTCTGTGAAAAGAAAAACACAAGGAAGAAGAAGAGGGAGAAGAAGAAGAAGTAAACAATAAAATAACAACAAACAGAAGAGGATCAAATGTCAAATATCGATCTGTATTGTAAGCTTTAATGTTTTCAATTGAACAACACTTTACACATGAGATAACTATTACACTACTGTTTCAATGAGGATGAGTCTGCACATTGACAAAAACAATCCCACTCTAAGTAAAAAATGCACAACAGAAGAGTAATGAGAAAATATTAGAGAGAGGAAATATAATAAAGGGCGGAAAGTTGGTCGTGTGTGTACATGTGTGTGTGCGTGTGCGTGTACACGTGTAGGAGAAGATAAGGAACTTTTCAATTTCAATTTTATTCAGTGGAGAACATGAAAAGTAAGTAAACTGTGAAGATGAAGACAGTTGAAAATAAATAAATAAGATTTTAAAAAAAACAGGTTACACAAACAGAGAAAACATAGTTAAGTAGACCAATAATCAACACAACATAATCTATATATGAATATACATATATACATATATATGTATACAGAGTAGGTACTAAGTAAGCAAGAGAGATAAAAGAAGAAAGATAGTAGAAAAGCAAAAACAAAATGAATATACAAAGTTTTCTTGTATATTGTGTCTGTGTAATTCACGGCAAAAATATACACTTATATGACTGATGTACATTTGCACAAGTGTTTTTGACAGGAATGTATGTATGTATGTATGTATGCATGAATGAATACACGGAGTGTTATCGTCTGTGGAAAAAAAACAAAAATTCCGTACTTTATCTTACAGGACTGTAGAAAATATGAGCGATATCAAAAAATGAAAATGAAAACGAAAAATGAGAACAACAGGTAAAACAATGAGCAATACAATACAACATCTGAGTAGTAATTAATTGCACATGTAAACACTGAGTTTCTCAGTTGATTGGGGATCATCAAAGGCAATGGAATAATAATCATTACAAGTGTAAGTGTGTGTATGTGTATGTGTGAGAGATTGAGATAGATAGATAGATAGAGACAGTGTGAGCTAGAAATGATTCCTACTACTATCTCATAATTAATAATCATTGAAATAGAAAAAAAAAAGAATACTTTACATATTATTCATTGAAGACTAGAAAGAAATACTAGGCAAAAAAATAAATATATAAAATGTATTTGTCTGAATGTAAGAAGAGAGAGATAGAGAGGCAGGAGGGAAGGAGAGAGAGAGAGAGACAGAGACAGTGAGAGGTCATACACGTGAATTACCATTATCAGTAAATTTTGTAAATGGAATATTCATATTAGTATGAATTAAGCTAGACGGAACAAATGCTTGTAATTCTTCAGGTTTGGCTTTATTTAAATCTTCATAGGATACATAGAGTTTTGATGATGATGATGATTTAATGTTATTATTACTATTATTATTACTAGAAGTGGTATTAGTAGTGCTAGGAGTAGTAGCAGTAGTAGGCGGAGTAGTCGGAGTAGTAACACTGATAGTTGTATGATTACTACTAGTTGTGCCATTATTATTATGATGGTGACGATGATGAGTAGGAGGGGGAGGATTGACTTTATCAGTCTTATTATTACTATTACTACTATTACTATTACCACTAATACTATCTGTACCATGAGGTTGATGATAAGATGCTGTACTACTACTAACTATATAAGTAGTACTATCTGGAATAGCATTTTCAGCATTATTATTATTATTATTATTATTATTATTATTATTGTGATAATTTGTTGTTGTTTTACGATTTTTTGCATTCACTGAAGTAGCTGTAGTTGGAGAAATACTACTACTACTATTAGTAGTAGTATTAGTAGTACTTGTTGTACTCGTAGAGGAAGTGGTCGTCGCCGTTGTCGTCGTAGTTGTTGTTGTTGTACAATTTGAAGGTGATGATGATGATGATAATACTGGTTTACTACCAGGATTATCATTATTATGATTATCAGTAGTAGTAGTAGTAGTATGATTATGATCAATTGTAGAAGCATAAGCTGCTGCTAATGATGATTTTTGTAAACGATCAATATGATGATTCCAAGCATTTTGAAACATATCATGACCATAATAAGCTGATGATGATGTTGATGATGATGAATGTGTACAATTATTCAATGGTTTCATTTCATTTAATTTATCAGATAAATTGATAGGATATTTACCAGTGACATCAAGAGCTATTGAAATAAACAAGTATAAATCAAAGAAGATAATAAATACTAATTCAATAACAGAATAAAATATATTAAATAGTTTGCATTATGGAATGATAATAAAGTAAGGAAGAAATATAACAACACTGTTGCATTTTGACTCAGTAAGTGGTTTAAACATGAAGTGTTTGCGCATGAGACCGGCGATCCCGGGTCCGATTCTCACGAGCGATGGGCGTGGATGTTCCCTGCTGATGAGTCTCATACTAAGACGAAACAGCCATTCGGTGCTTCATGACTAAAATGGAACTCAACAATCTCCAGGACCCAGTCAGTCATTCAGTTACAACGTAGAACTTGGTACGTAAGGACATCAGTTCAGGTTGCCATACTACATTAGCACAGAAACGCTGCTACATTGTCGTGCTGGTCGGGCTTGCCTATCGTGATAACCCAATCGAGCTATATTGGCTGGAACATATGTTCCTGAAGGTTCTACCATGTCAGGCAAGTCGATTGGAGAACGATGAGACTAAAAGCAGCTACTCAAGGTCTGAAGGCGAAGTCGTACTGATGACAATAGAGAAGTGTTACAGCAGTAAGGTGTTTCCCTCGGACAACCAGAATCTGCAACGATGCTGCCTTCTCACAAGGAAAGAAGGGTTGGAAGAAGTCGACCCTAAAAATGTCATACCTCACCTTACCTCACGGATTTTCGTCTCCGGCAGCAAGACCTTTTAAGAATAACGGAGCTAACACTTCAAAAACTTCTGATAAAAAGGCCATGCGCGATCGGCCTCAAGCAGTTGTCCCTTGGGCTCTGCGGTCACGCTCCTAGACCAACACTAATCCACCTTCTTTCTCAGGTTCCTCAAGAAACACCCTTCCACGGTGTGGGCAGCCGGTAAGGACAATCCTGACTAACCGCACTGATCCAATGAGACAATCGAGAGACGTGGTTATACACACCGACTCCGTATGACGTCTTTGTACACAGGGGCCTTAGGATGTGAGCAAGACTTCTCTAGTAGTGGTAGTCAACAGTGATATTTCATTTTGCTTTGCAATCTGTTATTAATGCACACACACACACATAAATCTACATAAAATAGAGTCTAAATCTTTCCAGTTCTTCAACAAAGTATGATGTCATAAGAACACTCAGTTATTATACAATAATTCATTGCAATTGAATCAGGTAGGTAATCTGTGATAAGGAGCAATACTTTTTTCAATTATTTCATTATGTGACTACTGTATAAGCCGCCTGATGTGGACGACAACATAAATCATGATTTTCCGGAAGCGCATCTCCAAAACCAGTGGGTTTTAGAGCAAATCAATAATAAAAAAATGCAAAATTTCCCAAAATGATCGATAAGTATTGATTTTTACAGTATACAATTCTATTACGCGCATGTCAATGACAAACAACAAACAGATAGAACTTTTGGTTTGAACTCGCAATCAAGAGATTGGAATAACGATTCAACTTAACGACTATCATATTTATGGAGAAAAGAAAATAACATTTCATTGTGACCACATGTATGTATGTATGTATGTAATTGCATTTTGTTGCATCTATGTCAAATGTGTATTTTTCATTACACAGTATCAAAGATGCAGACTATTGACAAAAGTCAAATAATCGAAAGAAAATATAATTCAAAACAGTTAAAATATGTGTAATGAATGAAGTGTGTACAGAACTTTTTCTTGTCAATGTGTAGCTAAACAGTCATTACAACGAACTAATAGTGTGATTGATTAGTGATGATTAGGGAGGAAGTTAATTTGTGTTTGTCACAGACTGACTGATATCAGGTGTTTGGTGGTAGCCAACACAAAATCATTGATCTATGATTCAAGTTACCTCACAGTCATCCGTAAGGCGTACTTGTGTTATTTAGGGAGCTAGTTTTGAATGTGTGGTTCAATTCACCTCGCTTCACATTTTGAAACGTTATCGCTGAGCTTCTCAGCACTCCACTGATCTCCTAAAGGACTGAGATTTTAGCACTGGTCGATCAGTAAATAACGGTTAATTTTAGTACTAATGGCATTCTATCGATTACAGTGCTATGAGATTTTAGGTGAGCCTTGCCGAAGAGTTTCGACTAGCACGAAATGATTCAATGGATTCTTCTGAATTAGTGCCAACTATCCGACAACATATAATGTTGAGTTACTTACATTACTAGTCACATTAGAAAGCTAGGGGCGGCCAGACCAAAACATGGCAGAAATCCATGAAGTCACTGACAAGTGGACTGGTCATGTTGGTAGATGTAGACTACCTGGTTGGGGTACGCGAGATGAAAGTCATCAATGGTTAGAGACCTTGAACCACATGGCTCAAATCGCTTGCAATGGCGCAAGTGCATCCATTCTTTGAGCTCTCTCAAATCCTAATCTTCTGGATTCGTCAGCACCTATACCTTTGTCTTTCTAACCTTATCTCACTGAATCATACTTCTTGAATAATATCTTTAAACCCTAGTCTTCTTCATTACCATTAATACCTCTACCATCTTTATCACTATGGGATTTGATTTGACATTTGCGTCTCTGTGCTAATGTGGTATGGCAACATGAACTTATGTACATACGTATGAAGTTCTACGTTGCAACTAACTGACTAGTCACATTACAATTTGATTAATGGAATCCGATCAGAAAACTAAAGGATTAGACAAACATGACATTAATTACTAATCAGTGACCATCCAATTGTGACTGACATCAGCTAGATAAGAGAGCACTGAGTGGACAGCTGTTCCGTATATTCACTGAAAATTATAACTGTTGGAGTTCAACCCTGTAGTAATTGAGACAGTAACTTCTCTAAGATAGCATTCAAATAGGATCACATAATATTACAAATTGACTGAAACAGAATATATCAAGTATTGTTTACTAATTCAATAGCCTAGAAAGTACCACACTTGTTATTAGGGAAACCGAAAATCCTAAGTTTGAGAATCTATGTTATTCGTTATTGAGGCCTATAGACTATGGAAGGAAACAGTATCGATAAGGTAACAGTAATTTCCTTGATTGGAGGAAATCGAATCCAAGAATTTCTCTTTCAGTTGTTTTAAATCAATTCATAACTTGGATTTAAACAATTTCATTTGAGATTGAATTGTATAAAAGAACAGACAAACTGATGCATTTTATGTACAGTTCTATGAATATACGTTAATAATCTATGATACATTTCTGTTATAGTCAAGTCAGGTGTTAGTGGGACACAGATGGAATTAAAGCATGACTATGTCGCTGCGCGCTGATTGGCTAATTTCCTATCCAATCAGCGCCTGATCGAGTCTTGGAGAACAGGGTAGAAAATTCTCGTGTTGTTAGCTGCATGCTGATTGGCTAAATCTAATCCAGTCAATCGCGTGAATTACTATCCAGAAGCTTCTCGTGTAAATACTATAAATAAACTAACGTTGTATGTATTTTTGCCTTCGCCTTCGGCTTCTCACCTCCATTTAACCTTGCTATTTGGAATATAATCTTTTCCTGTTCCATCGTGTTTTTGATTCTTGGGAACTTGTCCAGTGTATTGTGGTCACAGAATACTAAGCAATAGGAATTAGCTGGGAATCATTTTAAGCAAGCGTTACAACATCAGGTTACAAAGATAGATTATGCATATGTAGTATGTTCTACTTACGTGAATTAGCCCGTTGATGCAATACAGTTAATCGTCTAGCTAATAAATAATGTTCTGCTGATATTTTCAAATATTGTAAATTTGAACATGCTTTTAAACTATAATCCGGTAGAAATCGAGCTTCTGATGCTAAACGTGCTGATTGAAAAGATGGATCCATATTTTCTGAAGGATTTGGAAATAATTCATTGACGCCTAGGTTGTTTTTAGTATAAAGAAAAAAAACGATGGGGGAGGGGGTCATTATTGGGACAATCAATTGATGAATATCATTTTTAATAAGGTTTAAAACCCTTCCTTTTGAAGTGATCTCTATTGATTAATATCAACATGGCGAAGTCAATTCTATAAGAGACATGAATTCAAGTTTATTTTCGCTAATCTCTTATGCTTATTTAAGCAATGTTAATCGCTATATCCATCTCTATCTATTAGTTTATTGAATCATTTGTCTACTTTTGGGAACGATCGAATTGACTGTTAAATCACTTTGGGAAAAGTTGTTTCTTTATGGGTGTAAAGTATTTGACTTGAATACTCATTACAGAGGTTCAAAGGATGAAAAACTATCTCAGTGGTATAGTTGAAAGTCTAGGTATAAAGTAAGATAGTGTGTGGAGCTTAGAAATTGAGTTCATTGAACTGGATAGTTTTGAGCATGAAGATATCATTGACACTTTACATCAGCACAAACTTCAGAGATAAATGAGTTGTCGAATATCACTATATAACCTTGTCTATATCAATCCATGTAGACAAAGGCAGACGTCATATTCTCCTGGGAAATACTTGAAATACTTGTCAAAGACAATAAGTAGCTTTGAAGCTCAATCACAGTCAGTAATAAACAAACATTCAAATAGATTCAATCTACCGACCAATCAGAAAGGGTTCTGAGAAAGCTAATATACTAGCAATAAAATTAAAAGCGCTGGAGAGTATATCTATGTCAAATAAATCTACAGACGATGAAAAATGTATTGGTTGTTCGAATCTTCTCAGGAAAACAGTCGATCAGTCTTTATGGAATATGTGCCAATAAGTCATAAGCATTATAGACAGAGATGAATGGTGACTAGCAGTGAAATCTAGGATGCATATTTAGCCCTATTTTGTACTCCGTCAGCTAAGTATACCTATATCGAGTAAATGTGCACTTAGAGAATGGGACCCAGTACCATTCTTTCAAAACGCCATAGTATTATCAATTACTGAGTACAGTTGGTCAGTTCAGTTTACATTTTAAAATATACACAAATGTTATTGAGGAAAAACAATGAAATCTCTAGACTCTAATTATACATCGTGCTCAGAGAACGCACCTTCAACAAAACTAGTACATAGATGTGTCTTTGTCTACTAAAACTGTAATGTTAATGTTATTCACCAACGAAATTTTTTCATGTATTCAAATTCGAGTAATCTTGAAATTAGCCAAAGATTTCCGAATCCGCAGATGATAATGACGGCTTTCAGAGACTCGCGAGTTTCAGTGAAAACATGTAACCTGTTTATAGTCAACCATGTTGGAAGCAGAGCATGTATTCATTCATGATAATAAATAATGGTCGTAGTATACATTCTCGAAGTTCTAGTGAGTTGTGACCAGTGGAGTTCAACCCTGTTGGCAGTAGGCAGTAACTACCAAAGACAAATAGGCGAGGTCACGCTAAATCCTTAGATTGATCAGAGTTAGACATTAACATCGTTGGATGCCGGCCAAGTGGTCCTCAGCTTAGGCATTCGCGCGCAAGCCCGAAAGTCCTGGGTTCGAATTCTGCGGGTGGCAGGAGTCGTTGATGCGCCATGCTGATAAGTCCCATACCAGGACGAAACGGCCGTCCAGTGGTGCCTCCAGGTGGTGGTGGTCCAATGAAGATTGATTCATAATTTCAATGTGTAAAAACTATTATTAGTAAGATTGGGCAGATGGATAAAAATATGTAACTTTGTAAGTTATTTCTTTCCTAGTAGTGAACACCAGTGTAGATATTTTTAATGTTTATTTATCAAACAATCTTTCCATGTTATTTTATACACAGTGTAAGCTTGTGTGTTATAATCCATTAATTGTAGTTAGATTTTTGTTCATTAATAACCTACTCTGTCAAGCAATTGTACCATGAATATTCTATTCAAGTATGTATTATCTATTGTGACTTATTATTTTATGAAATAATATTATAATCTTCTATCATAATCACATGAGTTTGAGTTTGAATAATACACAAGGCATTATAGAATGGCTTTTCTAATGTTCTAATTAATAGCTTTAGGGACTGGGGGATTTCACCTAGGCAATCGACCATTAACGTAGACAATAGGATAAAAATACAATATAGGTAGGAGCTTAACATCTATTCTTCAAATGACCAGAAAGATTTTGACGACATTTAGTAGAGTTGTATTTCTAAACAGAATTAATTGAAACCGGATAGAGTTTAATGGTTTTAAGAAGTTTCCCAATCATAGTACTGTAGAAATATGGTTACACAAGTAGTAGTTATCCCGATTCTGATTAGCTCGCCCCTTTCTCCACTAGACCTTTACGTCACTATCTGGAATGTGTAGAATCACATCATAGGAGAATTTTGAACAATATCTACCTTCAAATTAATTTTTAATGGTTTAAGCTATTTTGTTTATTGATACTTTAACTGAAATTCAATTAGTCTTGGTTAAAATATATGTATTCTGTTTAGATTGCTATGAAAACGCATTAGTGTTTGAGGTGAAAGGTACCGAGTTCCATTTGCGGAGACACATGTACACCTCTCTAACTGATGGTTACCAAATATGGTAAAATGCAAGCCATGAATTTCACTTGCTAACCACCATATCGCATTATTTATTCAGTATTATTATTATTATTATTATTTTAAAAAGAATTATTACGTTTTAAAACAGCTTCACCGAACATAACAAATGGTCCAGCTTCAAAAATTAATCCTTCTACACCAATTTGCACGGTAGCACGTCCTTGTAATAAAAGAATAGCATAATTTGTCCATTGACCCATATGATACAATGTATTTGCTTCATCATCTTTTGGACTAAAAAAGAATAAAATAAAATAAAAAGAAAAATAGAATAAAATATCTAGCTGAATATACACACCAGCAACCTTCACGAAGTGTCATCAAAAATTGAATAACAGAACATATAGACATTCAGAAGAATCAAATGTCAAATAGGAACTATGTTAAAGTTTATATTCAGTTTGAAATTTGACGACATAAAAATACCAGTCGCATAGTAGTATACATCTGTTAGGATATTCATCTAATATCCTAAAAGAATTATTGGTCAAATCCTATTGGTCAAAATTATGGTCGTTTTAACTGTCAAAGTGAAATACTTCAATGCTGTGCTCTTATTGGTCATCCGGACTGTCAATGTCATTTCAATTGTTACTTCCTATTGGTCATCCTAAACTGTCAATGTCACAGAATTTGATGCTGTTTCCTATTCGACCAAAATGTATCTGTAACGTTTTATGACCACGACCAGGATAAGGACCCGGTCCCGGATCCCTAGTCCGAGATCCTGATTCTCTTCTGGATTCGGACCTCGTACTTTCTGGATGCTTGTAGAATACATGTTCTACTTCATATCAAGTCTTCTTATTTTTTTACTAAATATGGGGGTTGGAGTAATTGGATTTGAGTAGCATGTCGTGTCGCCAGATCCTCGTTCTCGTTTTACAACTAGGTAGTTCAAGCATACCAAGTTGACGTGTATTATTTGCAAGCGTAACAACATCTAAACCTTTTACTTTTATAAATGCGAGTTATGTTTATTCAATCAATCGAAATTTATGCTTATGTAACAGGTATCGCTGGCTTTCATGATTAAACAATTAAACAGACTCATTGTAGGCTTGACGAATCATTATACTTTCGTGTTCTGCGGAATGATTCTACCGTTTGCAATAAAAAGACTTTTTATTGTAAAGACTTTTTATATGTCACGGTAGAAACACATGGTGCATACACATCAAATGAAACGAGTTTTTGGTGATTGCGATCACGAATCGAATAAAGTTAGATAACTATCGGGAATTCCGAACCATTGAATAACTGTTTCTTTCTATCATTAGGATTTGTCGACAGAGTGCATATAAGACCTCCATGTCAAACACAGACAGACAAGCAGATACAACGCCATACCACATCAGCACAGAGACGCAGCTGTCAGTTCAAATCCAGGAGTGATAGCGATATTAGAAGTAGTAGCAGTAATGGGGAAGATTAGGCAGCGAACATATGATTCGAAAATTATAATTCACTGAGATAAATTTAGAAGGAGAAAGATAAAGGTCATGGAGAATTCGGAAGATTAGAATGCGAGAGAAGATGTGTGCATGCACCTGCGCCATTGCAAACGATTCTGAGCCATGTTGTTCAAGGTCTCTAACCATTGGTGACTTTCGTCTCGCGGACCCCAACCAGGTAGTCTACATCTACTAACATGACTCAGTCCACTTTTCAGTAAGTTCATGGATTTCCGCTATGCTTTTGTCTGACCGTCTTTAGCCTTCTTCCAACCTTCTCTTACACCACAAAACAGCTCATCGAGGTAGTCGGTGGTTGGGCGTTCGTAACACATGTCCCGACCACCTCAACTGATGAAGTTTCACTACTTCATCTATTGATTTGCCATCCTTAACTAGTACTCGATTCCTAACAACAACATTGCTCATACGGTTGTCCCATGATACACGAGCAATGCTTCTGAGACATCGATGATCGAAGACTAGTAACCTATGGAAGTCCTCTGCTCTTAACGGCCAAGTCTCGCATCCGTACAGTAGGACGGAGCGAACTACTGCACAGTACACTCGTCCTTTAGTCAGCAAACGGATATCTCGCCTGCGCCATAAGTGACGCAGGTTGGCAAAAGCCAATCAAGCCTTCTGGATCCGCGCTGAGATTTTGTCAGTCACCTTGACATCAGCACTGATGAGAAGTGAAGCGGTCTACACGTTCGACTACTTCACTCCCTATCACTAGTTCAGGTGCCGATGCAACCCAGTCTTGAAGCAACATTTTGCATTTCGGGGGGGAGGAAAACGGCATCCCGAACATGCTTGCATTGTTGCTTAGGGTGGTCAGAAGAATCTGCATTTTGTCAGCGTCTTCACCAAGTAGGACTATGTCATCGGCATATTCTAAGTCAATAAGCGAGCCTCCTGGTAAGAGGTCTACTCCTGAAAATTCAGACGAGGACAATGTTATGTCTAAGAGCTTGTCTATGATAAAATTAAACACGAATAGAGAAAGTGGACAGCCCTGACGGACACAACTTAAAGTAAAGAATTCAGATGACAGTTCGCCATAAGCTCTCACTCGACCAGTAGTGTTCGAGTAGAGGTTAATATACTTCTTTGTTACACCTTTCAATGACAGACACTGCCACAGAACCTCACGATCAACACAGTCAAATACCCCATTTAGGTCTAGGAAGACAACTATTGTAGGACGCCTAAATGTGTGTCTGTGTCCCAGGACCTGTCGTAGTGTGAAGATGCGGTCTATACAACCACGTCCAGGTCGAAAACCAGCCTGGTTTTCTCTAGTCTGCTCTTCACGAGCACTAGTAAGGCGTCTAAGTATAATCGAGGCTAACAATTTAGAAACTATATTAGTTAGACTGATTCCCCTGTGATTGTCACAAGAAGACTTTTGTCCTTTCTTATAAATTGGGACAATCAGGGATTGAGACCAGTCAGATGGGATTACGTCCAGTTCTCAGATTTTACCTAAGATCTCAGTCGGTCTAATTGTTAACACTGGACCACCATCCTTAAGAATCTCAGGGGATCAGTCTATGAGAACCTGCAGCTCGCCCTCACCCAACACATTTGGTCACACACTAACTCAGAATTCAATAATGTTTATGTTTGACTTCGACTAATTCATCTTTAACAAGTTTTATGTTACTTAAATTTCATTTATTCCATAGAAGACTGGAAACCAATAAATAAATAAATATGTTATCATCATCAGCAAAGGTCATCTTCGTCTTAATCATGTATAGAATATTAAAAATTTAATCTTTCATAAGACAATAAATAATAAAGTACAATCATCGTATAATTCGTATGAATACAACATAATTTAAACTAAGATTCAATTTACGGTCAACAGTGTTTGCATATGCAACGAAATAAAATTCAGTCGTAATTAAAAAAGGTCACATTGGAATGGTAAGTTGGTTGAATGAACGAGGAAGTTCGGTCAGAGAGTGAGTGGTTAGAATGGATTCTTAATGATATTCAACGTAGGACATCGAATAAATATACACATACAACATGTATCGAAACCACTAACTAATCAAATACTACTACTGCTGCTACTAACATATCCAATATACTACTAATTAACTATTCCAGTTATTTAGTTCAAAACATAAATTTAAATATTTCAGTGAGAAAAAGCACTTTTTTTCTCTCTGGTTATAAAACCAGTTAAAATATGTTTTGTATCAGAACTGATTTACATAACAGCCTATTGGAATATATATGTGAACAATTGAATAGGTGTTCAGGACAAGATTAAATTTATTTAAATTGATTCATATACACATATATATGACCTTGAACCTCAAGGTCACCGTCTGTTTTCTAACTGTGCAAACATGTTAACATGAAATTGCCCTGTTTCACAATTTCATTTGCATTGTTTGTATATATATACGCCAAATGTAATATATTAATGTTTGTCAGTGAAATGCACTTTTTCTTAAAAAAGTTTCTGTGTTTTTTTCCTCACTACTTTATATTGCACAAAGTTAACGAGTGAACATGAAGCCAGTTAGTGTAGATATGTATTTTCATGCTTGTGTATTTTTTAAGATATATAAGAAATATTTCATCCTGAGACAAAAAAAAACATGTGTGAAAGTAGTGTAGTGAAGAAGAACACAGGAGTTACTCAGTAAAATAAGAAAACCATATCGTAACCGTTAATTTGCATATCTTCAATCCATCATCAATACATTGTCTGACATTTCACTAATCATGCGTTTCATACAAATTCCATTGTGTTTCCACTCTTCCTTTCTTGATCTTCCCCCATCTTCTGCTGCCAGACATTACGTTGACACTCGCGTCATATACTACTTATAATTAGCGCGCACCACAGTAGAACTAATCGAAAATTTATGTAGTAGGTTTTATGAAAAACTAGCTCTAGAGTAGTATGTAATCTAATCTAAATGACTGTTATGTTTACTGATTGATCGTCAATAATTCATTTTTCATCTTTCATACAAAATTTTTGTAGACTATTAGCAAGCATAGTCGATAATAGTAAGAGTGGTAATAATTAGAATTTGTAACCTTAATAAGTGATAACTTATGTTGTGTGTTTTTTTTAAGCCTATAGCCATAGTTCTACAAAGAATATAAATGAAATAATTCAGTAAGTGATAATTAAAATTGTTTAGTTTCAATTAATTTATCATATTTTGTGAAATTAATTTTGATATACTAATAGGCAACCACCAAAAAATATACCCCCAATATGGTTGAATTCTTTGGATCATGATTTTTCATTAAAACTCTGAGAATTACTGCTTGAAATTAGTGTTGAATAAGTTTGCCTAATTTTTATTAATAGTATGAAGAATTTGTGGAGAGCGTCCATATTACAAACAAGGAAGAACTGAACAGCTATATAGTACGGAACACCTAAGCAGTACACAACTAATCGAACCATTGGATGCTAACTTAATGGTCTAAAGATTAAGTGCTTGATATGAGAACTGAAGGTTCTGAGTTCAATCAAGCGTGGGCTCGTGGATCTATGTACTATTGTAGTGAATCTATTTTTATGAAGAGAAAGTGATTGGTTTGATAGAAACATTCATTTTTATAACCAATTGTACCAGTGATTGTTTTACTGAACCTCGTTATTGATAACACTCTGTACGCGCAAACTTTCTGTTTGTGTTGCTGCATTTCGGTTCCCCTGTCTCTCTAATTTCGCCTCACTTTTCTGGCAGGATTTCGCTTTTCTTTCGATACCACAAAATCTCCAACAAATGTATTATTTACTATGGGATAACTCTTCTTCTTAGTGACAGGCTCGTAATTGCTGTAGTAGTGATGATCATAGTCAATCGCGACCCGGTTGCCAATAGTACGACGAAAAAGCTGTTCAGTTTTTTTCATTATGATTTTTCAGTGGTTGTCTAAGGTTGTGGTGTGAGCTACTTATAAGTAGTATATGACATGAGTGTCAACGTAATGTCTGGCAGCAGAAGATGAGGGAAGATCAACAAGAGAGGAAGAGTTAGAACACAATGGAATTTGTATGAAACGCATGAATAGTGAGTGACAATGGATTGATGTTTTGCAACAGGAACAGTCAGTCCAGTTCGATATGATGAACTGATATTTTGCAAATTAACGATTTACGATATGGTTTTCCTATTTTACTGAGTAACTCTGTAATTTTCGTTTAATATACAATTCGGTTGCCCCACCTGTGTTCTCATTCACTACAAGGTTAGTTCACGATATAGTCTACAAAATAATGAATCCAATGTGAACGATTACTTTTAGTAACAATGAATTAGGTCCACCAGACAAGTTCATAATTTCAATTTTAATCAATGCACATCATTATTATGAGATTGTCATTCATTTAGGATTGATATTTTTTTTCACTACAAAAAAATGGTTGCATTTTAAGCAGCAGTGACTTTATATATTGAAAATTGTTTTTTCGAAATCAATCACTCATGTACAAGTGTGATTATTATGTGACTTGAAGATAATTCAATTCATAAACTTATTTATTATTGTCATGAAAATGAATAAATAGCTTAGTGAAAAAAGGATGTTAGTTATGTCATCAATTATTATCAATGTATACACATATAATTGTCAATTTTATTTTTGTCTCAATTACAAAAAAACTATAAACAATAATTTAGATCAGGTGATATTTACGTATATATATAGTGCAAAAATGTACACATATGCACGTATGCTAGTCTGTACACATTTCATTATAAAGATAAACGTTACAGACTAATTGCAATAAGTACATTTATTTTTGTCCAAGTATTTCACTTTGATACAGATTGAGTAAAGCAATGCAGAGAATGGTTAATATACAACTAACATGCTTGTCGTTTTCTAGTTGACAGATAATGA
Source organism: Schistosoma turkestanicum (assembly GCA_944470395.2). NCBI lineage: Eukaryota > Metazoa > Platyhelminthes > Trematoda > Strigeidida > Schistosomatidae > Schistosoma > Schistosoma turkestanicum. The sequence continues at coordinate 12,016,876 of OX103974.1, read as the reverse complement.
TTCTTAGAACAACACATATTAAAGCGAACAATGTGATTGTTTTCGATTAGATCGTCGTTATCAGGCTTTACTCTCTAATATACATGAATATTTATAGATGAAAATGTTAAACCAATCAATCAAGGCAATGTATGAGTCACTACTCACAATGAAATGATGATTGATTAATGATTTCAAATGTGTAAAAACGCAAACCTCCAAAACTGTGCCCCAAAATATCGTAACAGTGCTCACTAGTGACCAGCATCGTGAGGAAATTCTCGGAGTTCTAGTTGAGAAGACGTGACCAATGGAGTTCAACCCTGTCACGTGTAAGCAGTAACTACCAAAGACAAATGGGTGAGGTGGCGCAAAATCCCTAGATCAATCAGAGTTAGACATTAACACCGTTGGATGCCGGCCCAGTGGTCCGATGGTAAGGCGTTCGCCTACAATGCCAAAGGTCCCGGGTTCGAATCCTGCGAGAGGCAGGAGTCGTGGATGCGCACTGCCTCTGATGAGTCCCATACTAGGTCGAAACGGCCGTCCAGTGCTTGCAGGTTTCTAATGCTGGTCTAACAATGATGATTGATTAATGATTTCAAATGTGTAGAAATGAAAAAGATTACGTCACTAACTACCTACTATTGATATAACTTTAGTTATCATATTTTATAATTTTCTTACTACTATCAGTATACCTGTCTTCCTACTACTATCCACTTGTACTTTTGCCTATTATATGTAGTGACGTAATCTCTATTTCATTTCATTGTGATTAGTGACTGATACATTGCCTTGATTGGTTTAACATTTTCATCTATAAATATTCATGTATATTAGATAGTGATTCCTCAACCAAGTTATCTGGTTTTGCCAAATTCATGCGTATCGAGGACTTGAGTTGCTCCCATAGGGAAACCTATATTGGGCGTGCAACCAGATAACTGAGCCAACCTGTTAGCGAACATCAAACTTTGTTGTCCGGAAAGAGTATGATAAAACCAATACGCAACCTAGTTCTAGCACATTTGATCGACATTGGTCATTAGTAGACAGAAACAAGTCATTTATAGTAATTTATCGTATATCATTTGATTTTACTTTTCTCATATCCTACGCAAAGCAAAAACTTATGAGAATCTAACTAACAATGCACCTGACACCTCTATCTTTTCCTTGGCCGAATCAGCCTAAACTAAAGACTTTATTTACTATTAATTTCCATACTTTGTGTTTGTTTGTTCTTCACCCATTTTCTTCAAATATCCATTACACTATCGAATTATCTGAATATTTCTTATTACGTAATTTATAATTTTCATGAACGTCATTTCAGTGTCTAATTTTTTCAAACCGTTTGACCTACATCCTACTGTGAAACATCGATTCAAGCCGATAATATTCTGATCATAACCAGTACTGCTATCGTGAAACTTTCAATTTTCTATAATCTATGTCAACGTTATCATTGACTTGGGACATGCGCTGTGTATGCTTAGCCACCGACTGCCTCAATGAGCTTTGTTTTGTAGTGTAGGAATAGGTTGGAAGAAAGTTAGGGGCGGCCAGACCAAAACATGACAAAATCCATGAAGTCATGTCGGTAGTTGTCGACTACCTGGTTGGGGTCCGCGAGATGATAATAATCGATGGTTAAAGACCCTGAATGACACGGCTGAAAAACCGTTTGCAATGGCGCCGGTGCATTTATTCTTTATGTTCTCTCAAATCCTAATCTTCTGGATTCTTCAACACCTCTAGTTTTGACTTTCTAAACTTTTCTCATTAAATCATACTTCTTGAATAATATCTTCTAATCCTAACCTCTCCGATTACTTCTAATACCTTTACCACCTCTTCTACTATTGGATTTGAATTGACAATTACATCTCTGTGCTGATGTGGTATGGCAACATGAACTGATGTACTTACGTACAAAGTTCTACGTTGCATCTGACTGACTGACTGACTATCATTGACTTCACAAAAACTACATTGATTTGGTTTAACAATTTCATATATGCACATTAACATTATGGTATGTTAAGAGTAAAACTTGATTAAACAGATCTAATTGACAATAATTTTGTTTGCTCATATATGTGTTATTCTAATTTACAAGATGAAAATTTCTAATTATCACATTCTTATAAAAATTCTCATCTAATCTATCACATTAACCTTTGGTATGTACAACAACTCAATAATTCACATTACATCTAAGATAATTTTCATTTTATTGAACGATTGAAATCTAAACAGTGTAAACTGGTCGTCCGATTTGTGACTGTTCACTTGTCACAATGATTTTCTAGTTCAAATTGTTATTTAACATACCTATCTAACAATTATTTATCATAAAGGCAAAAAAAATTGTTTATATGAATATAAATGTATGAGAGACTTCTGATTCTTTGAAATCGTAGTGGTAGATGTTAACACCTCTAGGATAGCAGTATCAATCAATCAATACCAACGTAGAACTTCGTAAAAACGTACATCAGTTCATGTTGCCATACCACATTAGCACAGAGATGTAGTTGTCAATTCAAATCCAATAGTAGAAGAGGTAGTAAAGGTATTAGCAGTAGTCGGAGAGGTTAGGATTAGAAGATATTAGTCAAGAAGTAGAATCTAGTGAAATAGACTTAAAATACTAAAGATAAAGTGATGAAGAATTGAAAAGTTTAGGATTTGAGAGAACACAAAGAATAAATGCACCGGCGCCATTGCAAACGGTTTTGAGCCATGTCATTCAGGGTCTCTAACCATCGATTATTATCATCTCGCGGACCCCAACCAGGTAGTCGACGCCTACCGACATGACTCAGTCCACTTGTCAGTGACTTCATGGATTTCTGCCATGTTTTGGTCTAGCCGCACCTAGCTTTTTTCCAACCTACTCCTTCACCACAAAACATAGCTCGTCGCAGCAGTCGGTGGTTAAGCATACGCAACCCATGTCCCAACCACCTCAACTGATGAAGTTTCACTACTTCATCTATTGATCTGCCATCCTTACCTAGTACTCGTTTCCTAACGACAGCACTACTTACTCGGTTGCCCCAGGATATACGATGACTCGGAGACACCTATCATCGGAAACAAGCAACCTACGAATAACTTCTACTCTGGCTATCCATATTCCACAGCACTAGGTCAGACGGAGCGAACTGCTGCGCAGTACACTCGTCCTTTGATTAGTAGACGGATTTCTCACCTGCATCATAAGTGACGCAAGTTAGCAAAAGCCAATCAACCTTCTTCATCCGTGCTGAGATTTCGTCAGTCACCAGGTCATCAACACTGACAATACTCCCCAGATATGTGAAGCGATCAACACGCTCAACTGCTTCACTCCATATCACTAGTGTTCAGGTGCCGATACAAGCCAATCCTGATTATAGGTGTTTTCAAACAACTGACTAAGCAATGATAAGGTTAGGTGTAGGGCACTTGTCAAATCTAGTAAGTCGTTTGATATACTAATAGTCAGTAACCGGTGACTGAGGTAGTTATGATAAGTGTGAGATACGTATAATCACTGCTTATTTCAACATCTATTCTTGTTGAATAAAACTAAGAGTAGGTAAATTAAAACATGCCATTGCTTCAGAAAATCATTGACTAGTAGATGGAATCATATAGTATCTAAGTATAGAGGATTTGACTAGGATACCATGCAATAACCATGATTATTTGATTGGAGATGTTGAATGATATGAGTAAGAATAGACAACAATGAAATTAACTGACTCCAATGTCTGTCTGATCAATAGATTGAGCCTATATATATATATTTTGTACGAAAATCAATGCGTAAAATGTTAATATTCAATCATTACTTACTTGTAAATACATTCACCAACAATATTTGCATTCAGAAAACTTTGTAATACAGAATAACAAACATACTTTTCTTCAAATGATTTAACTTCTAAAAATTCAAGAAAAAAAAATTTATTAAATAAATAAATAATTACGTAAATAATGAATTTCAGTCAGTAGAAAAATAACAATAATCTTAATAGCACATACATGATCAACATGAACCTAACAATCATTCTATTGTACTCTCTCTCTTTTAATGAAACAATATAACATGTCTACAAAAATCTTGTCTTTTCTTACTACAGTATAATAATTTTATCTTTTTATAGAAATTATGAAAAAAAGGAAGTACACTTTATGTAAGCAATAACTCTACTAGTACTACTACTACCGGTAGCAGTAGTAGTAGTAGCAGTAGTAGTGGTAGTAATAGGAACTATGATTGTTACCAAACTAGAAAATCACCATAGTAACTCACTGAATCATGTAAAAACACAAGGCTAAATAGAGAAAGAAAGAAAGACATAGGCATAAGAATTGAAGGCGGTAATTTTGTGATACAACTTAAGGAGAAAAAAAAGGTAGATTTTGAAATGAACAACTAAAGTAAATAAATACAGTAGTAAATAAACAATAACACTTTCAAACAATGAGCAAACAAAAAAAAACAACACAAAATACTGTGGTCAACTGAGTACAACAATAATTTGAAGAATGAATATGGGTTTGTTTTTTTTCCATTGAACAGAGAAGAAAAAAAAATAGAGGAGTCAGAGTGGAATGTAGTGACCTTAGTACTTGAGAGAAAAAAAAGAGGCAAATTAAAAAATTTCCGATTACTGAATAAAAATATGTATGGAAAAATAAAAAAGGAGTAGAAAATTATGTGTTGGACTACATACAAACAAGGCAAAACGCCAACAACAACACATTGATTAGAATCTCAATTTTGAAACATGGAGAGAATTGACGCAAACAATAATTGAAGAATTGAAAAATGTGCTCATTAGTGACAACTGTCTTTGTGAGTAAATTCTCAGAGTTCAAAGTGGGAAAACGTGACCAGTGGAGTTCAACCTTGTCAGGTGTAGGCAATAACTACCAAAGACAAATGAGTGAGGTCGCGAAAAATATCTAGATCAATCAGGGTTAGACATGAACACCGTTGGAAGTCGGACTAGTGGTTCAGAGGTTAGACGTTCGCGCTCAAGACTGAAGGCCCCACGGTTCGAATCCTGTGAGGTGCAGCGGTCGTGGATGCGCACTGCCACTGATGAGTCCCATACCAGGACGAAACGACCGTCCAGTAGTACTTTCAGGTTTTTAATGGTGATCTAACAATGATTGATTGATGATTTCAAATGTGTAAAAAAAGCAAGATGGGGGATATGCATCCAGACACATAAAAAAAACCCAATCTTATTTATTCAACACTATTGATTATCATTACTAATTAATTAATTAAGCAGTACAATAAGATAGTGAAAAAAAAAATTAAAAAAGGGGCAGAGACATATTTATGTACAAGTAAAAAAAAGAATACGTTTAGATATCTATCTCAAACGGAAATAATAAAAACATTAGTTAACTTAATCTATGAAATATTAGTTTATTCATGTTAGTAAGTAGACATGATGGGCATTATTTTCATTTTTTGTACTCAGTTGTTGTTGTTGGTGGTGGTGTTACACCGTGGAAACCAAGAAAAAAACAATTTTTACAAGAGTAATAAATTGTTACTATTTTGAGATGACAACAATAAAAAAAGGCATTGATTATTTTTTTATCAGACAATCAATGATGATATTTTGTGTAAAAAAATGTTGTTGTTCAGCAAATAACAACACTAAGTAAGCATTTACACATCATATGACTGACTCTCTCTGTTTGATAGAATATAAATGATCTAAAATAACAATAATAATAATAATTATTGATAAATGAACAATAAACAAAAAAACTAAAACCTGAGTTGTTTCTGTTGAATAATAATATGAAGAAAAAAAATAATTCATTAACAAAACAAGAGCAATGTTCTATCTATATTTAATTAATTGAAGAAAAGGCGTCTTTTTTTTCTCAAAGAAATTCTTATGAGTTTATATTGAAAGCATCAAATGATCTGAGCTGAACAATCATTAAAAACGAGGGAGTACTGGATGGCTGTTTGTCTTTTTCCAGAACGGGAGAATTCGGCCGGTGAGTATTCAGGAGCACACACACACACACGTGGAGACCGAACCCATACTTACTTACTCCTGTTACCCCCGATGGAACGTAGGCCGCCAGCCAGTTTTTTCCAACCATCTGAGTCCTGGGCTTCCCTCCCCAGTTCTGTCAAATGTTTGTTCATTCCTCTCATATCTTTCTCTATTTCTCGGCGTAGTGTGTTCCTTGGCCTTCCTCTTTTCCTTTTACATTGAGGGTTCCATATGAGGGCTTGTCTTGTGATGCAGTTAGGTGCTTTTCGTAGTGTGTGTCCTAACCACTTCCACCGCTTCTTCCTGATTTCCTCCTCCACTGGAATCTGGTTTGTTCTCTCCCACAGTACGTTGTTGCTGATTGTGTCTGGCCAACGAATCCAAAGTATTTTGCGTAGACAACTGTTAATAAACACTTGTATGTTCTGGATGATGGCTTTCGTAGTTCTCCAAGTTTCCGCTCTATACAGTACAACTGTCTTGACATTTGTATTGAAAATCCTGATTTTGGTGTTGATTAATATTTGTTTGGAGTTCCAGATACTTTTCAATTGTAGAAAGGCAACACTTGCTTTGCCGATCCGCGGCCTCACATCTGCATTGGATCCACCTTGATTGTCGATGATGTTGCCAAGATATGTAAAGGTGTTAACTGTGGTGGTGTTTCGTTCTCTGAGCTGGTTGTTTTGGTTGTGGAGCTTTCATTGTTCTTCTGAACAACATCATCATTGTTCAGAAGAACAATGAAAGCTCCACAACCAAAACAACCAGCTCAGAGAACGAAACACCACCACAATCATCCACCTGAGCTACAAGTTTTCTCCACCATCTCAAAGGTGTTAACGTCCTCCAAGGTATCTCCATCGAGTGTTTTGGTTGGCGCATGTCGTGTTGCATCGGAGAATTTCGCCTTTTCCTTTATGTATGAGACCTTTATGAGACCTACTGCTGCAGAGGCTGCTGCTACACTGGTCATCTTCTCTTGCATTTGTTATTGCATGTGCGATAGAAGAGTCAGGTCATCTGCGAAGTCCAGATCGTCCAGCTGCGTTCTAGCTGTCCATTGGATACCGTTCTTCCCTCTAGATATTGACGTTTTCATAATCCAGTCGATCACCAGGAGAAACAGAAAAGGACCGAACCCAGGACCCTCATTTTCGCACGTAATTGATTATCTAACCTTTAGATCACTATGTTGGGATCTAATAGTGGCTAAATCTTGTTCCAATCAATTCATGCACATATGAGACTGTCATTATCTTTAGTCTTTGCATTTTTCACACTTAACACATTTGAATACTACTGGTCATGATTCTACTCAAAGATTCAAGAAATTTCCTTTTGAAGTTAGTCACTAGTGAGTATATGATCATTGTCAGTGCAAGATTGTGGAGATCAGTGGGACAGCATGTCCTGGGTTCGATTCCTGGTTGTGAGATCATGAGTGAGCATTTCTGAGAAGACCCACTATGATGTAGTATATAATAGTGTGTCACCCTGATGGTACCACGAAAGTAGAGTGTTAGATCCGGATGTATGTAATGTAATGTAATGTAATTAAGACAACACAACCATTTAGTAGTGCTTTCAAGTTCTCAATAATTGCTTAACTTAAATTGATTTGTGATTTCAATGAAATTCAACATTCTCCACAGTATAATTCATTCGAATAAAACAATTTGTTTAGCAGAAAAAATCCTTCTTAATGAATTCATTTTCAAAGCCTTACAATCACATTGTAAATATACATATATATATATATATATATATATATATATATATATATATATATATATATGATAAAATCTAGGTCAATGTGTGTAATTGTCGTTAGAATTTGATTAGTTGTTATGTGAAAATCTAACCATGTAATTTTTTCAATAAAACAAATATTTATTGAAAAAAAAGAAATTACGAAACATGAGAAAAATATTTAATTATTTGAGTGAAAAATCTAGCAAAGGAGAAAAGAGATGTGTTGAATGGTAATCAGGACATTTGGGTGGAGAAAACATTAATAATAATAATAATAATAAAGTACATTCAACGAGGTGAGAAATGAAAAAGGGGAAAGAACAATTACTTAAACCAAATAAAAATACACAGGTCAAGTTTTAAACCATAGTATGACCGAAAGTTCTACAGTGTTAAAGTATGTTACAGTATACAAACCTGTTAGCATCTTTCACTAGATTTTCTAAATCATATTTAAAGGATGAATTGGAGGTTAAAGTAACCTGTGTTCATTATATGCTACAGAGTCAATGATGCATTTAATTTGTGTTGGATTTTTTTTAAGCCATATTGAAATATACTCCCGAATACGAGAATAAAACGACCTTGACGAACAACCTATAACAGCAGACTTCACAAGAATAAATGAACTGGTGAAGTTACATTGGATTGGTCAGTCATGGTAACTTACAAGAGAGTTTATAAGAGGATGGTCACAGTAGTTTGTGCGAAGATTTTCTACATCAAATGACTTTCTAATGGATTCTCTCCAGATGATTTTTTAGTATATCTTTGCTAAGTTGAAGATTTACATTACAACCAATGATTTTTTTTCAGACTGTAGGTTCAGTTTATGAAAACCACTTGTCTTTCATAATCTTTTGAAAAATTCTTAACGGACATCTATTTTTCTAGGAAGATGGATTTCGAAATGAAGAGTTCATTATCTACAGCGGTCTACTGAACAAATATCACGATTCAAGTGAAATTTCGCATTCTAGCTATTCGAATTTTTTAGGATATTCATCCAATATCCTAAAAGAATTGTTTGTGAGTCTAATTCTACTGTTTAATTCCTAATGGTTGTCCTAACTATCAATTTCACAGACTTCAGTGTTGTTTCCTATATAAATATGCATTAACTGTAACGTTTCATGACCCAGATCCTTAGGCCCAGGATCGTTAGCCTCTTCTGAACTCGGGCCTCTTACTTTCTGGATACTTGTAAAATACGGGTTCTACTTCATATCAATTCTTCCTCTATTCAATGGGGGTTTTGGACGTTCTGATTAGAGTAGCTTGTCGTGTCGCCGGATCATCGATCCTCGCGCTCGTTTACTAACTAAGGTAAACTAGTAATAGTTTCAAGCATAATCAAATGACGTGTTCACGTGCATTCGTAACAAAATTCAACTCTTGTTTCATCATGAATTTAGACAATGAATAGGAACTGTTAATAAACTTGAAGAAATCTCAGTGAAATAAACTTTCTATCACATATAGTGAATATTTCGTCGACATACCTTTAATATAAATACAGCTTGTTAATTGTTGTTTGTAGGGTACTACCTTCGACGATGCAAAAGTGGGCTGATAGTAGAATTTAGTGAAGAACGCAATTCTATGACGTCTGTTTGTAGATAAATGTCTTCATCACAGCTAAACCATGTATTTAGAGTACAATTTTACCATATGTAAACCGTACTAATTCGAAGACGATTATTATTATTATCATTATTGTAATTAAATAGGTTGTCACCACTTAACTGCACAACAATAATAAACTAAACAACATTTCAAACTGCTGAGGAGTCCCATACCAGGACGAAACGGCCGTCTTTCAGTACTTCCAGGTTTCTAATTGTGTGCTCTACCAACATTGATCGATTCATGGTTTCAAAAATGTGTAACTTAACAATCTTCACAACTCCGTAATGCAAATTAAATTGTAAAACTAATCAATAAAGTCTAACTGTCATGAATCAATAAATGAAGTAATAAAATGCATCCTAACAAATTATTCAGACTTATATACAGTGGAGATTATCTGTCAGTTTTATTCTCAGAATAATCTCAATTACAAAAAGTAACCAAGCAACAGCAACAATAACAACAATAAAAAAATAGGATAAAAATATTCCTATTCATTCAATTACATCTGAAAGAGAAATAATATGCAATAATAAAAGTAGTTGTGGTGTGAGCTACTTATAAGTAGTATATGACGTGAGTGTCAACGTAATGTCTAGCAGCAGATGGGGTAAGATCAAGGAAGGAAGAGTTAGAAAACAATGGAATTTGTATGAAACTCATGAATAGTCATGACAATGGATTGATGTTTTGCAACAGGAACAATCCAGTTCGATAGGATGGACTGATAATTTGCAAATGAACTATTTACGATATGGTTTTCCAATTTTACTAAGTAACTCTGTAATTTTCGCCAAATACAATACCTGTGTTCTCGTTTACTACATAGTCAGTCATAAGAAATGTAAAACCTGGCACATATACACACACACACCTGCAACCAACGGTTCTACTTCTTATAGCACATCTAAACACAAATGGCAGAGCAATGTAAAAATAATATTTAACACTATCAATGATAGCAGAAAATTTTAAGCACATCTCACGCTCAGATGATTTTGAAGTGGTGGAGAAAATTTGTGGTGTTTCGTTCTCTGAGCTGGATCTTTCTAGTTGTGGAACTTTCGTTGTTCTTCTGAACAATATCATCAGCACAGACTTCCGATAGCAGGGAAGTATTCGAATTTCTCTACGTTTGACCTGTAGCTTGTTCGACTAATCTCGATCTTGATTGTCCGTAGACAATTATGGACATACATTCGATTGGAACAATGTCGAAACACTGGATAGGGGGAGCACAAAGAGCACTATAGAATTTTTAGAAGCTTGGCGTTCAGGTAAATCAGAAATAAACAAACACATCGACATAAACCCAACTGATCAATCAATCAGAAAGATCATAGGTGACATAGGATCAAGAAACAAGTCAAAAGGGGAATACAATCAAAACAAAGGTGCGAACAACGAACGACAGGTTTGAGGCCAACAGCAACCAATCAAGATCGAGGTTAACAAAACAAGCTACAGGTCAAATGTGGAGAAATTCGAATACTTCCCTGCTATCCGAAGTTTGTGCTGATAATGTTGTTCAGAAGAACAACGAAAGTTCCATAACTAGAAACAGTCAGCTCAGAGAGTGAAAGACACCACCACAATTTTAAGCACAGCACAGGCAAGATGATATGAGAAGAAAGAATAGATTTATTGTGTAGAAAAGTGAGAAATTGATCATATTCAAACTTAAGATCTTAAACAGAACACAAAGAATAAGTACATCTATGCTGTTATTACTAATTTTAACCAAAAATTGCATAGATTCCGAACAGACACTCGATAACTTCATCGACTGATACCCACTTCTAGTGGGAATGTCTATAACAAAGTTGCACAAGAATAGGGAAGTTAGTAAATATGACAAAAACTAGTTAGTGTTATCAATACTGATTGAACAATGATACGGCAAACAATTTGTTGAGCATTATTACGTTTAATCAAGTGACTATTTATAAGGAAGACCATAAATAGTTTGAAAATCAACACACTAGCGAAAAAAATTCATCATCAATCATGATATCTTCTCCAAAAAACTGTTGGCTCTTTTGGGATCACTTTTAACTATAGTAAAATTGTTTTTTTTTAATGTTTTGTAAATGAAATAAACCTTGAAAGTAAAACTGTCACATTTTCAACTCCTAGTTTAATCTTAAGAGTCGATAAATGGGTGGTCAATTTCAACATCGAGTCATTTGTTCAAAGGTGTACACCATATGTCGAAAAAGTCTAGACAAATACTCACTCCAAAATATCAACTGGACATTACAAACTCTTATTATTATTATTATTAAATATACAGTGAATTTCTTGGAGTAAATTCATTTGCCAGGTGTATATGACATTTCAAAACTATAGTATGATATATTTTACTATTCATTAATTAGTGTTTAATGGTGAAGACAGTCAATCAAGTTTTGTTGAACTGTTCTAATAGAGACAATCAATAAGAAAGATATTCACAACATTACTCACATTTTTTCGGGCAGAATTTTAGAGGTTTGTGTTTTTACATATTTGAAATCATCAATCAATCATTGTTTGACCACCATTAGAAACCTGGAAGCACTGAAAGACGGCCGGTTCATCCTGGGATGGGGCTCATCAGTGACAGTGCGCATCCACGACTCCTGCACCTCACAGGATTCAAACCCGAGAACTTCGGTCTTGAGAGCGAACGCCTAACCTCAGAATCACTGGGCCGGCATCCAACGGTGTTCATGTCTAACTCTGATTGATCTAGAGATTTTGCGCGACCTCACCCGTTTGTCTTTGGTAGTTACTGCCTACACCCGACATGGTTGAACTCCATTGGTCACGCACGTCTTCTCAACTAGAACTCTGAGAATTTCATCACGAAGCTAGTCACACTAGTGAGCACTGATACCATATTTTCGAGCAGAGTTTTGGAAGTTTGTGTTTCTACACATTTCAAATCATCAATCAATCATTGTCAACATTTTATCATCCATATACAGCAGAAGCAGTAGTAAGAAACTTGACATTTCTATTGATAAACATGGCACCGTCGAAAAATATCATCAAAAATATATAGTCACAACTAAACTATTTGATAATCATGTGACCTGAAACATTTTATTTGACAGTATAATTTACATTCAATGTTACTATAATTAGTGTAATTGTAAAATATTAAAAAAAATAAAGGATTATCATAATCAGTTCATCACTTGTTAGGAGTTTTGATACAAAAGTTATGTAGAAAAAAAATGTGAACTGGATTAACAGAATCCGACTGTATATATATATATATATATATATATATATAT
>OX103974.1:11940182-12003699 GCA_944470395.2 Schistosoma turkestanicum | reverse complement strand
TCCCTTAAACTCCAACACTGTGAATGCAATAAGCACAGTGACATTGATGAGGATGTTAGATCCCCGGAACTCGCTTCATAAATGCCTTAATGTTGGATTTCACGTTTGCGAGCATGGGCTGATCGGTTGACCTGGAGATTTCATTTCCCACCAAGTAAATCCACGGCTGTCATTGGCTGCTGTGTATTTTAGTGTTCTATTTTTGTAACTGTCCCAAAGACGTTTCTATGATGTTGAAATAAACGAGAGTTGTGTACTTGATTGTATTGTGTGATTGTTGGGTGTTTGTAGAATATACTTTCTACGCTTACCAAGACTTCTGTTTTACAGCTTGGGATTCAAGGTAGCCTATATAGACGCTAGTTCATTGTCTCGCTCGCGTTTATCGACTAAGGTGAACTCGTAATAGCTTCAAGCGTACCTAGTGACGAACATAACATAAACATAGTGCTCCTCATTATCTTGAAGAGATTGAAAAATAAATTTCCAACAAAATAACAAGAATTCATTTTATTGCCGTAGGTTCTTGCTAGCTGCTTACAACCATGAATATTTTCAAATTAAAATTATCCCAGAAATTCACATACTTATTATAAAAAAACAAACAAAGCTGATTAGAATTAAATTCGTAAATCATACTAGATTGAAGATTGCAATACAATTATTAAGATCGAAAAGACTTTACACAAAACACAATGTGAAAGGAAAGAGTCTACAATATCCAAATTAATCAGTTGTATAGAACTTTAGAACCTTAACAACTTTTTACTTTTATTGAAGTTAACAAGTATTCTTGAAGAATGAAATTATGTGTATAATTATTTTTTTTTTAATTAATAAATCTAAATTTTACTACGGTTGTTTACACACTTCTAATTTTAGTGAGCTTATAAGTCAACAGTAAACAACATATTTACAATAAATTTAAGGTTGCCACCATCAATAAAAAGTAATACAATATTAAAGATATTATGTAAATCAGTAATAATAATGTATAGTAAGACAAAGATGTTTTAGGCAAACATTACTATTGATTAACTCGCGCAAAATCCCTAGATCAATCAGAATTAGACATTAACACCGTTGGATGCCGGCCCAGTGGTCCAGAGGTTAGGCGTTCGCGCACAAGACCGAAGGTCTCGGGTTCGAATCCTGTGAGGTGCAGGAGTCGTGAATGCGCACTGATGATGACTCCCATATCAGGACGAAACGGCCATCCAGTGCTTCCGGGTTTCTAATGGTGGTCTAACAATGATTGATTGTTGATTTGAAATGTGTAAAAACACAAATCTCCAAAACTCTAACTGAAAATAACTCTAACTAACTAAGAAGGAGAATCAATATTCTCTGATGAAATGCACTAACGCAAAAAATACGTATATATATATATATATATATATATATATATATATATATATATATATATATATATATATATATATAGTAGTCAGTCAATCAATTACAACGTAGAACTTCGTACGTACGTACGACAGTTCAAGTTGCCATACCGCATTAACACAGAGACGTCACCGTCAGTTCAAATCTCATAGTGGTGGAGATAGTAGAAAAATTTATGGTGATGGAGAATATTAGGGATCAAAGGTATTATTCAAGAAGTATAATTCGTGAGATAACTTTGGAAAAGGAGAGATAGAGATGACGAATTCTGAAGATTGGAATTGCAGAGAACACAAAGAGTGGATGCACCTGTGCCATTGCAAACGATTTTGAGTCATGTCATTCAAGGTCTCTAACCATAGGTGACTTTTGTCTCGCGGACTCCAACCAGGTAGCCTACATCTACCAACATGACTCAATCCACTTATCAGTGACTTCATGGATTTGTGCCATGTTTTGGTCTGGCCGCCCCTAACTTTCTTTCAGCCTACTTCTACACCACAAAACACAGCTCGTCGAGGCAGTCAGAGGTTTGGCATTCGTAACACATGTCCCAACTTATCCGTTTTGAAGCATATTTCCTTAAATATGTAAACAGAAAACATGATTTCACTGAAATCGTTATAGACATTTTCACCATTATCTACTTTTTTAATTCTATGACGTATTAAAAAAAAACACTCTGATTGAGTGTTAGGTTGGTTCATTTTGAAATAAAAATTAATCATGTTTACATTGTAATTGACACTAATCAACGGTATAATGTCGCCTTATTCATTTTATGTAGCAAATAATGTTAAATAATTGATGTGTAAATAACTAACTGAATTGCGTTAAAAATTAAAAAAAAAAAAATAGGACGACGCTTTTTGAATAATTAATAATATATAAACGTTGATCACATGACATTATCCGGTTAATCAGTATGATTTTGTACAATACAAAAATTTAGTAATTTTGACAAAAAAAATTATGAATTGTGATTGAACAATTCGACCTTCACACTAAATGAATGTACTTTATTTTTATTTTTTTTATCATTTCCTAAAATTGAAAATGATAACACTCAACAATAATAATAACAATGTTTATTTATGTTAATCTAACTAACTATTATTAAACAACAACGATAAGGTGATTTAGATCATAATTGTTTTTGGATGAATTACATTTCATAAATAGAATTATTATATAAATAATCTATATGGTAGTTTGTGTATATAGAGGTCATTGTAGTCAGTTTATTATACAATTGATTAGGGTTGGTAGTCATGTTAAAGTATTTCAGATTGTTACGAGGAAAATCATTCATTTTAATGTTCCACTATGAGCTTGATAAGATTAACGGAATAGTTCGTTTGATACAGTTGTAATAGTTTTATCAGTCAGTAAGAATTATATTCACATAATAATTATTTGACATTTCGTATATTATATCAGGTATGTAGTAAACGTTACAAAGTGTATGGCTGTGAAACAAGCCAGTGAGAATAGAAGATATTCGTAGGTTACTGGTCTTCGATCATAGGTGTCTTCGAAGAATTTCTCGTATATCGTGGGACAACCGAGTGAGCAATGCTGTCGTTAGGAAACGAGTTCTAGGTAAGGATGGCAGATCAATAGATGAAGTATTGAAACTTCATCAGTTGAGGTGGTTGGGACATGTGTTACGTATGCCGAACCACCGACTGATTCGACGAGCTTGGTTTGGTAGTGTAGGAGTAGGTTGGAAGAAAGTTAGGGGTGGCCAAACCAAAAATGGCAGAAATCCATGAAATCATTGACTAGTGGACTGAGCCATGTCGGTAATTGTCGACTACCTGGTTGGGGTCCGCGAGATGATAATAATCGATGGTTAGAGACCCTGAATGACATGGCTCAAAATCGTTCGCAATGGCGCCGGTGCATTTATTCTTTGTGTTCTCTCAAATCCTAATCTTCTGGATTCTTCAACACCTCTAGTTTCGACTCTCTAAACTTTTCTCACTGAATCATACTTCTTGAATAATATCTTCTAATCCTAACCTCTCCGATTACTTCAAATTCCCTTACTACCTCTTCTACTATTGGATTTGAATTGACGATTACTTCTCTGTGCTGATGTGGTATGGCAACATGAACTGATGTAGTTATGTACAAAGTTCTACGTTGCATCTGACTGACTGACACAAAGTGTATTTACGCTTGAATGATTATTATATGCGATAATCATAAAAATCTTGTTTATCAAATACATGACAGTATATAAAAGGCTTATCTCAGTAAAAAGTAAAGATTAATTTGAAACAATCATAGTTTTCGCGTTATTATGATTAATTTGTAAAGATTTTGTGTATTTATATTAAACGCATATTATATATGTAAAGTACCATTTGTTGGATAAATAAATCTTTTACTGTGTTTATAATCCGTGTTGGGTTGTAAAATTAAAAGAACTTAAATTCTCAATTGAAATCATGAATCAATCATTGTTAGATCATCATTAAAAATCCTGGAAGCACTTGACGGCGGTTCCGTCCTAGTATGGGACTCTTCAACGGTGCACATATACAACCATTTCTCGCGAGAATCGAACCAAAGACCTTCGGTCTCGCATACGAACGCTTAACCTTTAAAACACAAAGCCGGCATCTTTTGGTGTTAAGGTCTAACTCTGATTGATTTAAGGTTTAGTGCATCGCTTCATGGGTCGTGGATGCGCACAGCCGAAGCATTCTATACTAGGACGAAGAGGCCATCCATTGCAAACGATTTTGAGCCATGTCGTTCAAGGTCTCTAACCATTGATGACTTTCGTCTCGCGGACCCCAACCAGGTAGTCTACATCTACCTACATGACTCAGTCCACTTATCAGTGACTTTATGAATTTGTGCCATGTTTTAGTCTGGCCGTCCCTAGCTTTCTTCCAACCTACTCCTACACCACAAAACATAGCTCCTTCCTACATTCCCATTCTTATTTTATAATTAGATAGATGGACACATGGAAATCTGTAAATGGATTTTAAGACAGGTTTGTTATAACTAAATACCACGCGATAGTTGAATATTATTAATTAATAATAAAACAATTGGACACTGGGAACCTTTGTAGAAATAGTATGACAAAAGTTAACTATTTAAACATGAGAATAAGTCTACTTCTCTTTTTAAAAAAATTTAGAGCTACTATTATGAACAGCATTCAATTAAGAATGTCACTCACTGACATAGTTGGATATGGGCATAATCTTGTGGGATAAAAAATCTCCCTGACTATTTGATTTGAAATACGAATAATGCTTAAATGTACTTAACTAGTTTCATTGTCGCTTAATGAGTTTGAGCGAGATTCGTATACTCCCAGCAAATGATTATCTAATTTCCTATGATGATTATTTTTATTTGGTTTTCTGTATATTTTTTTACTCAACTTATTACAAATACCATCATACTTTCTTCATTATGTCACGTATCATTTTGAAAATAAAAATGACATGTGATTAACTAAATAACTTATAAGTACTTAATGCGTCATTACACAACTTTCTAAGTAAAAACTTTGCCGTGAATTTTTAATGTACAATGATTTACAGGGATTACATTTTGTACTAGTCCATATAAAATTTTCATTAGGCTTGATTAGGTTAGGTCATAGATTTCAACAACCGCCAGGATAAGAGCTCTCATTGATTTGACGGTATACAAGAGAAAAAACAAGCACTTTATCATATAAGCCCAATTCTCAGGGGCGAAACAATTCGAAATGTTGGCACTATAGCATTCCAGTTGACAGATATATTAGCCGAGGTTGATGTAGGATTCTCAGCGGAATCAAAACACCTGAGACAACCAAATTCCAGGAGAATACGACTTACGGCTACCTCATTATACGAGTCAGTCAGTCAGTCAGTCAGATGCAACGTAGAACTTTGTACATAACTACATCAGTTCATGTTGCCATACCACATCAGCACAGAGAAGTAATCGTCAATTCAAATCCAATAGTAGAAGAGGTAGTAAGGGAAGTAGAAGTAATCGGAGAGGTTAGGGTTAGAAGATACTATTCAAGAAGTATGATTCAGTGAGAAAAGTTTAGAAAGTCGAAACAAGAGTTGTTGAAGAACCCAGAAGGTTAGGATTTGAGAGAACACAAAGAATAAATGCACCGGCGCCATTGCGAACGATTTTCAGCCATGTTATTCAGGGTCTCTGACTATCGATTATTATCATCTCGCGGACCCCAACCACGTAGTCGACAATTACCGACATGGCTAAGTCCACTAGTCAGTGACTTCATGGATTTCTGCCATGTTTTGGTCTGGCCGCCACTAATTTTCTTCCAACCTATTCCTACACTACAAAACAAGGATAGACGAAGCAGTCGGTGGTTCGGCATACGCAACACATGTCCCAACCACCTCAACTGATGAAGTTTCACCACTTCATCTATTGATCTGCCATTCTTACCTAGTACCCGATTCCTAATAACAGCGATGCTCACTCGGTTGTCCCACGATATATGAGCAATGCTTCGAAGACACCTATAATCGAAAACCAGTAACCTACGAATATCTTCTCTCACTGGCCATGTTTCAAAGCCATAAAGTAAGACGGAGCGAATCACTGCGCAGTACACTCGTCCTTTAGTCAGCAAACGGATATCTCGCCTACGCCATAAGTGACGCAAAGTGGCGAAAGCCAATCCAGCCTTCTGTATCCGTGCCGAGATTTCGTCAGTCACCAGGCCATCGGCACTGATGAGACTCCCAAGATAAGTGAAGCGGTCTACACATTCGACTACTTCACTCCCTATCACTAGTTCAGGTACCGATGCAACCCAGTCTTGAAGCAACATTTTGCATTTCGAGGGGGAAAACCGCATGCCGAATATGCTTGCATTGTTGCTTAGGGTAGTCAGAAGACTCTGCATTTTGTCAGCTTCTTCACCAAGTAGGACAATGTCATCGGCATATTCTAAATCAATAAGCGAGCCACCTGGTAGAAGGTCTACTCCAGAAAATTCAGACGAGGATAAGGTTATGTCTAGGAGCATGTCTATGATGAAATTAAACAAGAATGGAGAAAGTGGACATCCCTGACGGACACCACTTGATTTAGAGAATTCCGGTAACAGTTCGCCATAAGCCCTCACTCGACCAGTGGTGTTCGAGTAAAGGGCTTGTATAAGGTTAATGTACTTCTTTGGTACACCTTTCAATGACAGACACTGCCACAGAACCTTACGATCATTATACGAGACAATCATCGAAATCCAAATGATTTAAAGCATGTACGCATAATGAAAGGTCAACCTCAGCGACCGACAACTCAAGCAACAGAAAGGTTTGTTTCACAGTAAATTTCTTATTCATTAGTCTAGATAGCCTGTTGGTTGTGGTTGTAAATGTTATGTATTTGTTCGACTGATAAAACTACTACTACTACTACTATGCAGATAGATAGTTATTTAGCCATAATCTTGAGTTGATGCTGCTGCCATTTGACAGCCAATCAGAATAATACAATTCATTCTTTAATGATTGATGTCCAGAACAGCACCTTTTGTTACCACTGATTTTGTGTATGAAAAATATGAAAGGAAAATAATCGTTCAACATTCCATGCAATTTTTCCCATTTATAAAAACTTCAATCGCCCAAAATACTTTCATTTTGTGACGATGTATATTCAAACGATCAAAACCCACAAGTCAGTCTAACGTTCATTATTGTCTATAATTTATCAGGTGATTTTGAGAAGTTAGCTGCACAAATTATTGATTTTTGAGGTGTAGATGGAACGCATCGTGGAGTGAGAGGTTGCTACATTTTTCAACGGTAGACCAAAATAAAAAACATAACTCGTCGATTTTGAATGTAGGTATTGATGGTACGTACAAGTGTAACAAGGAGTTTATATCTCTATATAAGATAACGACAATAGATACCCCAATGAAGGTAATGCCAATAACATTTAGATTGCTGGCTAGAAAAACTTCCGAGCTGATTAGCTGGACCTTAGTCTTCTTTCAAGATAATGTTTTGCCAGGGATACTTGTGGAATCTTTCATCGGCGACGACAGTCCTACCATAAACAATGTGTTATCTGCGAATTTCTCATTAGTGTGTATATAATACGCAGTGTTCGCTGACGGGTACTTTTACTGTGTTTAACTATTAAGTCACTAATATAAAAATTTCGTTTTAAACGTTCTAATTATTTCTATATCTAATAAATACAAAAACGCTGAACGGTTGATGTAAACTTACTCTAATACAAAAATTTGTATAGATTTGTAATTTTTTCCAACCGTCAATTATCGAAAACGGTTTTAGTGAATAGGTGAGATGTGTCAAGACGCAGTACAATCAGTAGTTACCTTGTCTGTTTTACAAGGATCGCTGAGGGTGACCTCCTATGTAATGGAGTGTTACGGTCAAGATATGCAACTATCAACGAACGTGCAAAGATAATGCAGTGTGACTCTGTCAACGGCATTCATAACAAATTGATTTAATACTTATTCGGCTTAGTTCTTTATCATTCAACATAGTCTGGTCATGAAAAACAAATAGATATGTTATGACTTTGTTTTACTTAGTACACGTCACATACATATATAGCACAGAAAAGATCAGGTATAATCAGTATAAATTTTTGCATTAGTGACGTTTAGATTATGTTTTGATTGATTTGTGTTCAGTAATTTTTCCTAAACAAATTGACCTATCTAAGGTTAAACACAGTTGACCTATGACAATTAGTAAATAAATAAGTTATTTTAAGTATAAGACTATTTGGAACGGCATTAATTAACAGTTTGACATGATTTTTTATATTTTGATTGATGTCACATTAACATTATCACTTCACCAATTAAATTCAAGCCAGTGTCACATCAACGTAATAAGTGTGAATAATTATCAACTGAAGATTACAAGTGAAAATTATCATTTCATTCTTATACGTAAATGAACTCCGCTTAAAGCCCTTCCGGTACGAAATCCGGATAAAGGAGAAGGATTAGGCATAGAGTTAGCGATCATATCCCGTAGAGAGCCAACTTGCAAGAAGAACGCTCATAAATGGTCTGCGGTCTATGCTCCATATGAAGTAACAGGGAGAGGCAAGTAAGTAACTACACGTAAATATGATGTAATTATCCGAAAGAACGTTTTTTAACTGAAACAATGACATTCTTTTCATTATTTAATTGTTCCTAGTTTGAATTCTGTAGGTAAACGATATGTCATTCATAACGTTTAAAAATGTGACAATTTTCACTTGTTGTCGGTTAGGTTAATCTGTTTTTTCAGGAAAACTAGTAACTATGATTTCGTTCGGAATTACAGTGATGATATCAGTCTATCTGTTCAAAACAAACATAGCAAACAACAACCCTAACTAGAAGCGGAATTGACAAACAAAATGCCCCTTGTTTATGAATGATACTGACCAGGTGTGGATAAGTTTCCAAATCCTTCAGAGCTTCTCCGTTATGAGTGATTTGGTTGGTGGTCATTGTGTAATGATTAAGATCTTGCTTTATCCCTTATTTTGAAGCCTACTGCTTGCAGAGGCTGCTGCAACACTGGTCGTCTATGTTTGCATGTTACTGTGTATTAGATATAAGAACCAGATCATCTGCAAATTCCAAATTATCTAGCTACATCCAAGCTATTAACTATATTCCGTTTTTCCCTTCTCGACCAACCACTAGAAGAGAAGTGGCAAGAGTAAGCAGACCTATGTGACACCAGTCTTCACTTAAAATGTATTTGTGAGCTCCCCTTCACGCACGACCTTGCAGTGTAGTCCTGAGAGTATCTACTACTTCTGTAGTGGGTTTAAACTAGGACTTTCAGTCTCATGTCTGGTTATGTACGAGTCTATATGAGGCTACTTTGAGACGGAGAGTTCACTCACTCTGCCCTCAGTCATACCAGCGAACTTGGAGATTAATAAATTACTATTCAATTATTTTTAACCATCCGAATATATTACTTTTTCGATCTCTTCACAATCTCACCTCTTAATTCATGTAACGCACATTTTCTCCAGTTCGCAGTAGTGCGAGTGTTGGTGTATGTGTATATTAAATAAATAGAATGAAATAAAATTTAGTTATTTATTTCTATATAAAGTAGTTTTTCATCGTCCATCGAATTTCATTTATTTTTCTCGATGTTCAATGTGGTTTATGTTTACATTTAATGTGTATATGCTTTTTGTCACTAATTGACTGGTTTTCTCATCTGAGTAATTTGTTTTCAAACAGATGTGATCAGCAGTTAACAATGAGAATTAAGAAACATTTCGTCACAAATTGATTTGAGTTTGGATACTATTACACACTAAGGGGTACAACATGGCTATTTTATCCTAATACGGGGCTTCTCAACAGTCTGTGCTCTATAAAAAACACCTTAACTGGACTATGATAACCAGATCATTAGTAACCAACCTAAAGATCTTTCTGAAGTTCTAGTAAGAAGTCGTAACTGGTAGAGTTCAAACACGTCATAAATGAAACAGCTATCACCTGAGGTATCGGAAGATAGTTGTGTTAAATCTCAGACTGGATGAAGTTGACACCATACTAATTGACTTCAGCACCATGATCATAATGACTAAGTGTTTCCTACAAGACCTGGAGGTCTTGAGTTCGGTCCTTAGCGGAGTTTTGGATGCTCACTGATAAGGACTCTCATGATTTTCAACGGTATCCTAACTAAGATTAGTCTGTGACGAATGTAACCTACAATTTCAATCAATCTCCACAAAACTCCCTTAACTAAATGTTATTTTTATTAATAAAAGATGAATTGTAGTAACTTCATTAAGTCACTATGTACATGATGAGATCAAACCTTGTGTCAATATGATAAGAAATGATTTGTCCAACTTCAACCACCAGCCTAACTAAAAGATTGAGTCATGTGTGCGCAATGTACAAAGTTTGTAACTATTGTCCGAAAAATAAATAAGATAAATAACTATCACAGATTGTTTAAATTTCGACATATTTTCTTCATACTTGCAAAATGGTAAACAATTTATTGTTATTTACCACATACATACATAGTATGCTACTATTTCAAATGTTTTATTTACTCTAAGTTCCAAGGTTTAAAAACAAAAAACCCAGATGGATGTGTAACATGTCACATTAGTTTGTTATGATTGATTGATGAGAAAATAAATTGTTGGCGAAAAACAAACATGGTGTTCCTTTTTTTGTCATCAAGTCTATGCTCGTACTAAAGTGGTGATACAAACAATAACACGACGTTGTAACGGAGTCAAATTCACCATGTATGATGTTGCTAACCCGTTGCGGTTTTTTTTTCTATTTCAAGGCGATCAAACAAAAAACACTTTGGAAGTTGAAGAACAAGCCCTAAGTGCTCTGAACTTACAGGATGACTCATAAGACTTTGGTACACTGCCTACCCTATTTTCTGTAAAAACCCCGCGTATTTTAATTTTCAAATAGAAGAGTGCCGTGGCTACCCCACTTCGTGTTCTCTCTTGGTGTGAAGTGTTAAGCTAACTCTGTGTGTTGAAATTTAATTTTAGATCTGATCCGCAGTTCGGTGACTGCTGAGAACACGTGTTACAACGTCTCCTCTCTCTTGGCGTTTTTAGTTAAACATTATCAGACTAATATATTTAAAATATAATTTATCTGCTTATGATCACAATTGGACAAGCAACTCTAATAAGTAAACTTATTGTATTACACTTGAATGTTGGTGTTATTTCAAAAGCGACCTAAGATTGTGGATACATTAACCGATTACTGAGTAGTATTGCAGTCAACGAGAACACAGGTGGGGCAACCGGATTGATTTAACGAAAATTACAGAGTTACTCAGTAAAATCGGAAACCATATCGTAAATCGTTCATTTGCAAATTATCAGTTCATCATATCAAACTGGACTGTTCCTGTTGCAAAACATCAATCCATTGTCACACTATTCATGCGTTTCATACTAATTCCATTGTGTTCTATCTAACTCTTCCTTTCTTGATCTTCCCCCATCTTCTGCTGCCAGACATTACGTTGACACTCACGTCATAAACTACTTATAAGTAGCGCACACCACAGTGTTAGTAGTCGGTGTTATGTTTGCCTCGTATTTGGTGGTCATCATCATCATCATCAACAGCAATGTTGAACTTCGTACGAACGTACATCAGTTCAAGTTGCCATGTCACATTAGCATAGAGATGCAATTGTCAATTCAAATCTTATAATAATAGAGGTAGTAAAAGTATTAGCAGTAATCGGAGAGATTACGGTTCGAGGGTATTATTTGGTGGTGATCAAATTTCATTGATCACGTCGTAGCATGACTCTGAACATTACGTGCACTATGTTTTGACGTTAAATGATTGGGGATGTGATCATTAGAAAGGTCTGTGCTAAGCAAAAGATTTGTACTGACTGGTATTTGTCAGAAAGATGTATCTGTAATCTTTGTGGAATTCAAACTGTGGAGATACCTTCATGTATTTATTAAATCTGACAGTTTTCGACCACTCAGTTGTGTTGACATGATACAGTTATAATGATTATGGATAGGGTTTTAGCTCAAACTCAAATATGTTGATGAATCCATTTTTTGAACATATTGAGAATATGTGAACTTTATAAAAGACCCTGTGTTTTTACTACTAAATCTTTAATTGCTGCAGTTATTCTGATTAAATCTTGTTCTCCTTTTCAACTTCTTTTATTTTGAATAGAGTCAAATGAAGCGAAGTGGTAAATGATTAGTAGAATGGTATCGGTCATTGCTACTAAAATTTAGTTGATTTGTGATAGTATAATTGTTATTATCAAACTAAGTCTATAAAAACTAATTGACTGGAAGGAACTTGATTTGCCGAACACACACACAAAAAAAATACTTACTGAAGAGAGAAGTAATGCAAACAAAGTAGGATAATTAACAAAATAATGAAATCATAAAACTTACTTAAAATATCAGTCTCATCAACTATTTCAGCTTGAATAATTTCTTCAATTACATCTTCCAATGTAACTAGACCAATCATTTCACGATATGGATCACAGTCACCTTCTGTTACTAGACGTTCAACAAATGCCATATGAGCTCTTCCTAAAATTAATTAATATTTTAGTTAAATTAATAAATAATATTTTCATATTTGAAATCACGAACTATAATCTTAGCTAGATCATCACTAGAAACTTGGAAGCACTGGACAGCCATTTTGTCCTAGTATGGAGGGTCGTTCAGCATTAAGCATCCCCGATCCTTGCTCAAGGGAATCGGACCCAGAATCAATAGTAATCGTTGTGAGAAAGGGAGAAGACAGCGTCAAAAGGTATTAAAATACAGATGGAAAATAAGGAATCAGTGATAATCATGAGAAAATTTTGTTACCCAAGATCTGAGTTTAGATTTGAACAAACGAATGGTTACACTATGTTCACTTGGGCCTGGAGATTCTGGGTCCGATGCCTATCGGGATCATGAGTACTCATTGCCGAGGAGTCCCATGCTAGGAAAAAAACATCTGTCCAGTACTCCTTGATCTAACTAAAGTCAATAGTCAAAGATACACATATCAAATTAAATAATCACCATAATCCTTCGAAATGAAACAAAAACATGAATTTGTAGTTCAATGATCTACTCCAGTCGATTTGAATTAATCTCATCCAAACGAGTGATTATGAAAAATACCCTAGGATATCCTTTGCCCTAAAAACTGATATATTCGGTAAAACGGATATCCTGTTCAAACTTCTAATGTATTTCGTTTTATAACTAACTATGCAGTAAATCGTTCTAATTTTCAAGTGTTGTTTATTCAAGCTAATTTAATTATGCACGTTAACTACGTAATGAATGGTATTTCCTCATGCCAAATAAATCTGCCAAAATAAAAAACAACTCAAAAACTAAGAATAAAAGTCGAACGAAACCCCATCAGAATAGTTGATGTGTTTATTTTTTTTTCACATTTTTAAGACTAGAAACTACCAATTGCAAATTTCATCAGCTATGTTGATTAGTAAAAGTATGGTGTATGGACAGTCAGTCAGTCAGTCAGTTGCAACGTAGAACTTCGTACGTAAGTACATCAGTTCATGTCGCCATACCACATCAGCACAGAGATGTAATTGTCAATTCAAATCCAATAGTAGAAGAGGTAGTAAAGGTATTAGAAGTAACTGGAGAGGTTAGAATTAGAAGATAATATTCAAGAAGTATAATTCAGTGACAATTTTAGAAAGACGAAACTAGAAGTGTTGAAGAATCCAGAAGATTAGGATTTGAGAGAACACAAAGAATAAATGCACCCGAGCCATTGCGAACGATTTTGAGCCATGTCATACAAGGTCTCTAACCATCGATTATTATCATCTCGCGGACCCCAACCAGGAAGTCGACAATTACCGACATGGCTAAGTCCACTCGTCAATGACTTCATGGATTTATGCCATGTTTTGGTCTGGCCGCCCCTAGCTTTCTTCCAACCTATTCCTACACTACAAAACAAAGCTCGACGAGGCAGTCGGTGGTTAGGCATACGCAACACGTGTCCCAACCACCTCAACTGATGAAGTTAGTCAGAATTGAATAAAAACTACTTACAAGCTGTTAAGACAAATTCATTACATTGAAAATAATTATATCATCATAGGGTTTTGTCGAGATAATAGAATTTCGACAGATCTTAAAATTACAAACTGATCTTATTGAAACCAACACTGAAAATGTGAAAACTGTAACCAATGAGATTCAACCATGTCTGGTGTGAGATAGTTGTCCACCCACCACAGGCAATCGAACATGGTCGCTTAATATCGCTAATTGATCGACGTTAGACTGGTGCATTACCCAATGATGGCTTGAAGGGCTAGGAAATTAGCGACAGCGCGGAACTAGAAATCCTACGTTTGATTCCTGAATTCAAGGTTGTGGACGCTCACTACTGAGATATAACTTTGTATAGTGCTCAAAAGGCTTAAAATCATTGGGAAAAGTCCTTTTCCCAAAGAAGGTGCTTCCATAATGTTATCTTCGTAGCTGTTTAGTAATGATAAATTCCCTACAAAACTTTACGGGTGTGAAAGATAACCTTAAGTAAAAACAAATTTGTACTCAGGTTGTTAATGAGTTTATCTAACGGTACTTTTACAATGCTACGATAGGGAAACTGTTATAGAAACTTGAAAAATCAATTAACTTCTTGAAGCCATTAAACTTGAACAAGTTTCATTTTGGTCATGAGAAATACTTTTGATTTATACATAATCAATGCTAATTGGCTGAAAAGTGCCTTTGAAATCACATGGCCATTCGAAGAATCAATCAATATTCAAACTCATCCCTATCTCATACTTTCACCATACAAACTTGTGATATTTGGTGGTATGACTCACTTTCGTTATTCATCTTATTCTAACAATGCAGTAGTATTTAATGTGAAATGTATTTTTTGACAGATTATAAAGATAATTCTCTCTCAATACATAAAATACTGATATTGTTGCAGTAAGCTTTGCAAACAAAATATCCTAGTTAAATGATAAGTATGTGAATGAGTGGCAAACATATACACCATGGGAAATTATTTGTTCATAAACGATTAGAATCAAATAACTTGAAATAAAAATCAACAAGCAAAAAACATAACCACTTTCGATGTTGATATGATTGAATTAATATCATTGGGTTAGATAATTTTATGTTATAGTTATGAAATTGTCAATTAGGTGGTATAAATGTTTGACAGTACTATCATAATACAATCAAGTATTACATTTTATAAACTTTAAAGAATTTATTTAAATAATAATTAAATAAATTCTTTAAAGATATTCGAGATATCTGCTTGCTAACCAAAGGAAGAGTGTACTGTTCAGCAGTTCGCTCCGTCCTACTATACGGATGCGAAACTTGGCCGTTAAGAGTAGAGGACTTTCGTAGGTTACTAGTCTTCGATCATCGACGTCTCCGGAGCATTGCTCGTGTATCCTGGGGCAACCAAGTAAGAAATGCTGTCGTTAGGAAACGAGCACTAGGTAGGGATGGCAAATCAATAGATGAAGTAGTGAAATTTCATCACTTGAGGTGGTTGGGACATGTGTTACGTATGCCTAACCACTGACTGCCTCGACGAGCTATGTTTTTCAGGGTAGGAGTAGGTTGGAAGGATGCTAGGGGCGGCCAAAACAAAACATGGCACAAATCCATGAAGTCACTGACAAGTGGACTGAAACATGTTTGTAGATGTAGGCTACCTGGTTGGGGTCCGCGAAATGTTAGTAATCGATGATTAGAGACCTTGAACTACATGGCTCAGAATCGTTTCCAATGGCGCAGGTGCATCCAATCTTCTGAATTCCTCATAATCTCTATCTTTCTCCTTCTAAATTTATCTCACTGAATTATACTTCTCGAATCATATCTTCGCTCCCTAATCTTCTCCATTATTGCTAATACTTCTACTATCGCTATCACTCTTGGATTTGAACTGACAGTCGCGTCTCTGTGCTGATGTGGTATGGAAACCTGAACTGATGTACTTACGTACGAAGTTCTGCGTTGTATCTGTCTGTCTATTTATTTAAATAAAACTAACAACATAATTAAAAATGTACTCAAAGTAAGCACCATTTTAAAAAGAATAGGACCATTCAGCGTAGGAATCTTCATTTTTTTCCTGAGAAAAGTACCTCATCTATTACAATATTCAAGTTCACAATACAACATTACAATAGAATGAAATGAAATAACAACTTATGAGGAAGAAATAGTTATTATTTTTTCAGCGACATCGATGGGCAGAACACTTTAGGGAGCACAGTTCAAGTGGCCTTCATCCATACTTCGGTTACCCACGATCTCCAGTCGACCTGAGGTTCTCCAACTCTTTTTGAAGTTAAAAAAGCTTTAGGAAATCTAAAGCGAGGGAGCTCATTAGGCCCTGACAGGCTTACCCCTGAGATTTTCAAGGATGTGGTCCGGTTTTAGCAGTTACATTGGCTGAGTTCTTAGGTGAAATCTGGGAACTGGATGTAATCCCATCCAACTGATCTCAATTACTGAATGTCTCAGTATATAAGAGATTACAAAAGTTCTCTTGTGACAATCACAGAGGGATCAGTTTGACTGATATAGTGTCTAAGATACTGGCTTCAATAATACTTCGACGCTTAACTAGGGCGAGATATCCGTTTGCTGACTAAAGGACGAGGGTACTGCGCAGCAGTTAGCCATGTCTTATTTTATGGCGGCGAAACATGTCCGTTAAGAGTAGAAGACATTCGTAGGTTATCACTATTCGATTATGGATGTCTTCGAAGAATTTCTCGTATATCCTGGGACAGCAGAGTAAGCAATGCTGTCGTCAGGAAACAAGTATTAAGTAAGGATGGAAGATCAATAGATGGAGTAATGAAACTTCATCATTTGAAATGGTTGGGACGTGTGGTACGTATGCCTAACCACCGACTGCCTCAACGAGCGATGTTTTGTGGTGCAGGAGTAGGTTGGAAGAAAGGTAACGGCGGCCTAATCAAAACGCGGCATAAATCCATGAAGTCACTGACAATTAGACTGAGTCATATTGGCAGATGTAGACTACCAGGTTAGGATTTGCGCGATAATCGTAGCTGGTGGTTAGAGACTGTGAATGACATGGCTTGAAATTGTTTGCAATGGTGTAGGTGTATCAATTCCTTGTTTTCTCTCAAATATTAATCTTCTGAATCCCTCATGACCTTTTTTTCTCTTTTTTTAAAAAATTAGTTTCTCTGAGATATATTTCTCGAATGTTATCTTCGATCCCTAATCTTTCAGATTACCAGTAATACTTCTACTATATCTACTACTATGGGATTTAAATTGACCATTGAGTCTCTGTGCTAATGTTGTCTAGCAACTTGAAATAATGTACGTACGTACGAATTTCTACGTTGTAGCTGAATGACAGTGACATTGTGGCAAGTTATTCAATCAAACAAAAGAAATGCACAACCTGGTACATCAAGTTGTAACATTCTACATTACCATACCAAAATGAAATTATCAAAATGAATATCAGATTAATAGCAATAGTGCAAGTATCAATAGTAGTAGAAGATATCAGATATAAAAGAAAATATGATCATAAAAAGAATAAATGGATTTGTTGGACAGAGAAAGTTAAACTTTAAAGGACAGACAGACAAATACAACACAGAACTTCGTACATAAGTACATCAGTTCAGGTTGCCATACCACGTCAGCACAGACGACCGAAGCTGCCACCTTGACGTCGTGATCGGGCTTGCCTATCGTTATGACCCAACCAACCTATATTGGCTGGAACTTATGTTCCTGAAGGTTCTACCATGCCAGGCAGGTCGATTGGAGAACGACGAGACTCAGAACAGCTACTCAAGGTCTGAGGGTGAAGTCGTACTGCTCACTGCAGATGGGTGTGACAGCAGTAAGGTGTTTCCCTCGGACAACCAGCATCTGCAGTGATGCTGCCTTCTCACAAGGAAGGAAGTGTTAGAAAAGGTCGACCATAAAAATGTCACACCTCACCCTACCTCACGAATTTCCGTCTCCGGCGGTAAGGGTGCCCACTAAGGACTTTTAAGAGAGGAGCTAATACTAAAAAAACCTCTCATCAAAAGGCCGTGCGTGACCGGCCTCAAGCAGTTGTCCCCTGAGCTCTGCGGTCACGCACCCAGGTCTCCAAGACCAACACTAATGTACCTTCCTTTTCAGGTCCTTCAAGAAACAACCTTCCACGGTGTGGGCAGCCGGGAAGTGACAACCGCCATCATACCCGTCACAGCACACGAGACCAAATTGGTCAAAATCAAACCTTAAAGGAAGATAAAGAATAAAAGGGATTTGCTTCATTGTTAACGATTATCAGCCAGGTGTACTCCATTTTCAAAGAGAAGTAATCTCAGTAATATGTATATAAAATTTTTAAAATACAAATGTCAAAACAATTCTACTGTATGAAGTGCAAACTTGAAAATTATAAAAGCCATCATCCATAAGATACAATTGTTTATTAACAGTTGTCTATGCAAAATATTTCGGATCCGTTAACCAGACACCAACAGCAACAAACTACTATGAGATTCCAGCGCAGAAAGTGGATTGGATATCTATTGAGAAAAGCATCGAACTACGTCACAAGACAAGCCCTCACTTGGAGTCCTCAAGGTCAAAGGAAAAGAGGAAGACCAAAACACACACTACGCCGAGAAATACAGATAGAGATGAGAAGAATGACTCCCAATTGGATAGAACTGGAAAAGCAGGCCCAGGACAGAGTATATATATTAGTTAGCTATCCTAATTGAATCATCATTCACAAGATAGATTATAATTATATATCATATGGACTTAATTTTATACAAAAAGTCAATATTGTATCCACGTTCCTGATTTGTTCACACATTAATTATACAGAAATATTAAAGAATAAACTATTTTAACTTGTATATCATTTTTCTTTAGAATGAAAATTAAATTTCCGATTGATCATTTTCACACAAAAAATTGTTGATCAAATTAAGTAATAAACAAATAAACATTTTTTAAATATGTTACAGTAAGTCTAAAGAATGCTGCCAAATGGAATTTAGGTCATCACCTGTTTTAGCCAATCACAAAGTAGCAAATATGAATGCATGAACGGACAAATTATAGTAGAAAATGCGAAGGTTTAAAACGAATCTATTGTTTTTTTACAGACTGTACTTGACTAAGTTTATCGTAGG
Source organism: Schistosoma turkestanicum (assembly GCA_944470395.2). NCBI lineage: Eukaryota > Metazoa > Platyhelminthes > Trematoda > Strigeidida > Schistosomatidae > Schistosoma > Schistosoma turkestanicum. The sequence continues at coordinate 11,984,539 of OX103974.1, read as the reverse complement.
TTTTTATGTGTTACAGTTTAAGGTTATGATTGGAGTTCAGAGTTTGGATTTAAGACTAGAATGTAGAGTATGTGATTAGTCTACTTTAATCTTAACTGTAGATTTTAATTGTTATAATGTTATTCTACGTAATCGACCAGTTTGCTGATAGAAATTAACTATATTACGGTTGATATTCATCGACTTCATTGGATAAGCATCACGCTAGGTTGATATTTAGGCGCTTTCTCCATTCTGATTGGCTTGGCAGTATACTTTGGGCTTACCATATATCACCCTTAAATAATTTAATTTATCCTACAACACGGAGACGACATATACATTTCCAAGCTGTAAAGTATTTGTGACTGCATGGAGTAGTGACTTAGGGGTTCGGTCACGAGTTTGAACTTTGTTTCAATGTCGATTGGTTTTGATAGAAATGCAGTATCAGTCAGTCAGTTGCAACGTAGAACTTCATACGTATGTACATAAGTTCATGTTGCCATAATACGACAGCACAGAGACGTAAATGTCAAATCAAATCCCACAGTGATAAAGATAGTAGAGGTATTAATGTTAATAAAGAAGACTAGGGTTCGAAGATATTATTCAAGAAGTATAATTCAGTGAGATAAGGTTAGAAAGACAAAGGTATAGGTGCTGACGAATCTAGAAGATTAGGATTTGAGAGAGCACAACGAGTTGATGCACTTGCGTCATTGCAAGCGATTTTGAGGCATGTCGTTCAAGGTCTCTAACCATGCAGTATAACTACTCGCTCTCACAAATACATGATTGTATGGTAAACAAAATTGATCAAAATAAATTTATAGTAGTGATTGTATCTCAGCTCGGATACAGAAGGCTCGATTGGCTTTCGCCAACCTGCGTCACTTATGGCGTAGGCGAGATATCCGTTTGCTGACTAAAGGACGAGTGTACTGTGCAGTAGTTCACTCCGTCCGACCTAGTGCTGTGGAATATGGATAGCCAGAGTAGAAGTTATTCGTAGGTTGCTTGTTTCCGATGATAGGTGGCTCCGGGTCATCGTATATCCTGGGACAACCGTATAGGTAGTGCTGTCGTTAGGAAACGAGTTCTAGGTAAGGATGGCAGATCAATAGATGAAGTAGTGAAACTTCATCAGTTGAGGTGGTTGAGACATGTGCTGCGTATGCCTAACCACCTACTGCTTCGACGAGCTTTGTTTGGTAGTGTAGGAATAGGTTGGAAGAAAGCTAGGGGTGGCCAGACCAAAACATGGCACAAATCCATGAAGTCACTGACAAGTGGACTGAGTCATGTCGGTAGATGTAGACTACCTGGTTGGGGTCCGCGAGATGATAATAATCGATGGTTAGAGACGCTGAATGACATGGCTCAAAACCGTTTGCACTGGATTCTTCAACACCTCTAGTTTCATCTTTCTAAACTTGTCACTGAATCATACTTCTTGAATAATATCTTCTAATCCTAACCTCACCGATTGCTTCTAATACCTTTACTACCTCTACTACTATTGGATTTGGCAACACGAACTGCTGTACTTACGTACGAAGTTCTACGTTGCATCTGACTGACTGACTGAGTAGTGTTTGAGGTAAAAAATTAAAGCCTAAAGTTATTTTACGTAATGTTTGGGGGGGGGGGCTCATACTAGGACCAAACAATTGTTCAGTGGCCTCAGGTTTTCAAAATTTGTCTAAGATCGATTTGTAATGTAAAGGCATGTAACTCAACAATTTTGACGATCCTGTTTCACAAGTGAATCAATATTATTCAGTCATAAAAAAGATAGATCTATCATAAGTCTTAACAAATCAATTTTTGTAGATAAATTTAAAACAATGCCAAAAAAATATATACATATATATATCTAAAACAATAAATACAATAGAAACGGCAACTGACCTTGACGAAATTCTTTTAACATCATTTCTAAATTAGTTGTATCCAATACAATAATAATTGGACGATCATAAAAATCACATACAGTTGATAATGGAACTTTATCATCTGTATTAATGAATGCTAAATCTTTTACATTTAATACAGAACGGATATTTTGTCGATTATTTTCATAAACTGGTATACGTGTATAACCATTTGAGAAAATTTCATTCATTGTATGAAAATCTAATATTGCTGAATAAGATAACATGAATGCATCAGATAATGGTGTCATTACATCAGCTACAGTTTTTGTAGTTAAAGCTAATGCACCAGTAATAATATTCATTTCATCTGTAGCAACTGTTCCAGCTAATGCCTGTAAATTAATCAAAGAGAGAGAGAAAAAGCAATGATGAGGAAATGAGGATCAAAAACAATACACATGAAGGGATAACGTGTTTTTATGGAGAATGATGACGAGATTTGAACCAGAGTGAACAAGATATTGTTATTATTAATAGTATTGTTATTGTTATTTGTTTGAGTATTCTGTTTGATTTATGCACGTGACAGTTTGAGGTTATCTGTTTTTGATAGCAATGGCTCTATTTGATCGATCTCTATCGGAAATATGTGCATCATGAATGGATTGCATTGATAGTGTCTTTGTTTGTTCAAGCGAAGATACACTGCCGGTGGCAGTAGAATAGAAAAAAGAATATTTCGCTTTATTTCGACTTATATATACAATGTCATAAGCGTGAAACAGTGGCTAGCTGAACTCAATAGCTGAGCGAATAAACTGTTGGTGCTTGAAAGTGGAAGTCACTAGGGTACAGTCTTAATGTGAACATGAAAAGCTAACTAAAGTCCATATTTCATGAAACTGTACTCGATTACTGTGGTAGTTGGAATTCTGTAGTTTGATTTCAACTTGAACTTAATTTCATTTTAAAATTAAGCTTATCAGCACCATCTTTGTTCACATACAATTAATCAAATACCGGTACGTGTAAATTGTTTATAATTCAGTCAGTTAGTCAGATGCAACATAGAACTTCGTACGTAAGTACATCAGTTCATGTTGCCATACCAAATCAGCACAGAGATGTAATTGTCAATTCAAATCCAATAGTAGAAGAGGTTGTAAAAGTATTAGAAGTAATCGGAGAGGTTAGGATTAGAAGATATTATTCAAGAAGTATGATTCAGTGAGAAAAGTTTAGAAAGTCAAAACTAGAGGTGTTGAAGAATCCAGAAGATTAGGATTCGAGAGAACACAAAGAATAAATGCACCGGCGCCATTGCAAACGATTTTGGGCCATGTCATTCAAGGTCTCTAACCATCGATTATTATCATCTCGCGGACCCCAACCAGGTAGTCGACAATTACCGACATGACTAAGTCCACTAGTCAATGACTTCATGGATTTCTGCCATGTTTTGGTTTGGCCACCCCTAGCTTTCTTCCAACCTATTCCTACACTACCAAACAAAGCTCGTCGAAGCAGTCGGCGGTTAGGCATACGCAACACATGTCCCAACCACCTCAACTGATGAAGTTTCAATACTTCATCTATTGATCTGCCATTCTTACCTAGAACTCGTTTCCTAACGACAGCGTTGCGCACTCGGGTGTCCCACGATATACGAGTAATGCTTCGAAGACACCTATGATCGAAAACCAGTAACCTACGAATATTTTCTACTCTCACTGGCCATGTTTCACAGCCTTAAAGTAAGACAGAGAGAATTACTGCGCAGTACACTCGTCCTTTAGTCAGCAAACGGACATCTCGCCTACGCCATAAGTGACGCAGGTTGGCAAAAGCCAATCGAGCCTTCTGTATCCGAGCTGAGATTTCGTCAGTCACCATAACTTTTTACTCATCGAGATAATTGTTTCGAGATTTTGTACAGCATTCAAATATAGTTCTCATTACGGACTGGTATCAGTGAGAAACTGAAGAGTATTGAACAGCTGTTCTTATTCAGATCAGAGCTACCAGTCACTGATAATACACAATAAAGAACTTTTAGGAGACACAATGAGGATGATATCTTCAAACCATGGGCGGGGTCAAAATGATCTATTCTTTTCGGTCCCATTCAATTTTTTATAACGCCCGATCAATTCTATGTAATAGTGCCAATGAGCTGGATGATACAAGAATTTTAGAGAATTTATTACTGATAAATATGTGGATATTAATTAACAAGATGTCTAAATGGAGGTTTCACTGAATAATATTTGATTTTAAGCTTTGTATTCTTTATTTTTCAAAGACTGACACTTCAAAATGATAGAAAAAAACTATTCGATAAATGTCAAAATAAAGGAAAAGCAAACATCCAATAGTTTATGATTTGAACTACTATGGGCAAACACAACCCAACATCCATAGAAAACTTTTTTAAATAAGTACCATAAAGAATCCTGATATATTAAGAAATATATTTTTAGATGATCAACGGGGATCCAATGGCCTATGTTTCCAAACTTCAAGCTTTCGAAATTTGGAAGATAACATTATTTCTTGTCAACTAAGTGGTCTAAAGGTAACGTCTTTGCTGAGCTGATTTCGATCTTTGAAAGGGGTCTTTGGTGTGAACTGCTGATAAGGACTAAACAGGTGACCAAAGCTTACATATCGATTTTTAATGGGTTTTTTTCAAGCTAAAGTCAGTTCATGGTTTTAACTTATTTTCTAATGAAACAATCTCCATAGCACTAAAATAATTCGATTAATGTTTAGATATAAATATAATAACGATGTGTCGTGGTGAATAATACCGTAAGTAATTTTCGTTCATCAACATATAAAAACTGATAGGCATAAGTTGTATTGAGTATAAAATATGACCTACATTGAAGAGTGTAAGACTGTAGGAGTAAACGCTGCCGAACAATAAATGATTTTTAAGATACCAGTGAATTCTTTTGACTTAAATATGTTGAATTGTGAGTAACAGGAGTATTAGTTAAGATATTCAATTTAGAAAACTGTACAGGCTGATATATATGGAGCAGGATTCACGCTTCGGACTCAGTGATTGACAGAGGTTGTCTAGCTCTGTTGTGAGCTGTAGAATGTGTAAATTTTTTTTGCCTCCAATCAACAGATATATTTTTGAGAACAGTATTCGTCACAGACTGATCTCGTTTGTTACATTAGTACGAGCCAGGAAACATCGAATACGTGTTTCGTTTAACTATGATAGTCAACAGTACATACTCACGACAACGTCAGCTACATATACCTACGTATATCACAGTTCATGTTCAATTTGGAATTCAAATCCATTTATACTTGTTGTACAAGTGAGTGGCTATCTAAACTGTTCTACTTATTCATGATAAACAACCTTTTTATAACTCCTTAAATGCATTAATAACAAATAAAAAGTCAGTACTCAAAACATAATTGAAACTGTATATTCCTGATAACTTTTCATAACACATACATAATACTATTCAGTCTTAATATTTGGGGACTTTTGATGGATAACAGAATAAGATTTTGTACAATCTGATAGTAATTCTCATTGGTAATTGAAATCAACTAGACAACCAATAAAAATGAAGGATAATTTGATAGTTATGTTAAGTTAATTAGAAATTCACATATGGGATAAAAGCCAAGAAACCTTCAAACTATCTATAAAACTATGATTTATCTAAACCATAAAGTTTGTAGTTTAGTGATGCATATCCTTAACTTCAGTCAGTTATTATATCACTGCTGAGTTATTCGACTTGAAATTTTTTTCATAAGAACTTCGGTAAATACATACAAGTTTTCTAATAAATGCTCTCAAACTGATCTATCAAGTTTAAAATGAAATTTCACAAAAGTCCTTAATAAATCCATGAAATTTGTAGTTGACTGATTACTGAGTAGTGAAGAATTTCATGTCAAGTCCTTTAGTGTTAATCGGATTCTATAGACTAAGTTGCAATATGGCAATAAGTTTACGTGACTCCTTGCCGTGAGTGATATGTCAAGACGATAAGTGGGTAAAAGAAGTCAGCTGAAAACATAGTGTTGGTTCATAGAATTGCTCAGTGATCAACCAACTGTAAACACGGCCATACAGAAGGCAATTCGTGCGTCAAACTGCTGTTATAACGTCTCAGATTATGAAGCTAGGTGACTAGCATTTGAATTCACTATGTAACACCAGTTTATCCCAAGACTGGAGGTATGACTTGCCAACGACTGAGAACCGGTGGGTGATGTAGGCCCAGGGTTTACTGAGGGCTGCTTACTGAGATAACACATTAGTTCAAGTGTTATTAAAGTTGCCTAATGCTGATGAATGATTGTTGTATCATGAGGATGAATCTGCACTGGACTTGCTGGTTGATAATTCCATAACCGTGATAGAACACTCTTTTTGCTAACCATACTTAGTTCTTTGAGATTTATTTTGGCATCTTAACGCGAAATCCTTATTTAATTAAGACATTTGAACAATATGAAGACAACGTGGTAGCTGTGCACTTTAAGTTTTTGAAGATTACCAGTACATTTTCTGTCCGAAACGGGGAGTAGTTTGAAGAGGATAAGGTTGGTGAAGTCCAAATTTTGCAAAGTTCAGGTTTTGTAACTCTAGTCCGCATATTATATATAAATATATACATTACTATATATATTCATTAAAAAAAAACACCATCATAATATTGAACAACTTACTTGTTCACGTATAAGTACTCCAAGTTTTTCTCTACTATAAACTTGACCAATTTCTTCACCCAATATTTTATCCAATAAAAAACTTATAGGGAATGCAATAGGAAATGTAATTAACATAAATAATTTTGTCAGCCAAAGTGTTTTAGCACCAATAGCTAATCCATTACGTGAGCATACAGCTTGTGGCATAATTTCACCCAATAATGTTATACCAATGGTAGATCCAATAACAGCAAATAAACCACTACCAGTTAAATCATCCATTAAAATTGTTAACGATGTATTGACAAGTACATTACCTAATAAAAGTGTACATAGCAATAAATTTCCTTTTTCTCGTACAGGTCGAATAGCTTTGGCATAACTTTTCTCTTTATGTGAACCAGCACTTTCAATAATTTTCAATTCAGTTTTATCAAGAGACATTAATCCTAAATTTAAACCACTGAATAAACCAGAAAGGAAAAATAATAATATAATAAGTATGATTTGAACCCATAAAGGCATAAGAGTACTTGTAGTCCGAAATGATAAACGATAATCTGACATAGTGTTCACTCCATTACCATCACCAGCATAAAGCCATTTACCATCAATATGAGTATAATTTTTCACAGAATCAGATATTGATAATGAAGTAGAAGTAACACGAATACATAGGAAAAAAGCCAATTCATTACTGGATAATTCACGTAAACTAATTACACTAGTACTGACAAAAGAATTTTCTGGTATAGCATCGAATGAACTAGTGACACGTTCATGTTCACATGATGAATTATATGGTTTTTTAATTGAAGCAAAAGCAATATGACTAATATAATCCATTTTTAAACCGAACATACTAAGATGAACAGGTTTATTAGAAGGAAGTACAATAATGTTATCAATGATTGAATTATAAATATCTGGGAGAATGCCATATATTAGAGGCTCCGTAGGATTACAATAGATTGGTAAAAGTTTGAGGAAAACTATGATTAGTATGATATCCAATTTCATTTTGATCAAATACTCTAAAATGAAAATAAAATAAAAAACATCGTTTTCATTTATACAAGTAATATATATATTATTCTAACAAATACATTGCACAATGTAATTCCGTAAGCAACATTTAGAGTATGATAAGTGAGTAACTTTCAAGATCAAATCTACTTCGAGAAATCCCGATAGGTACTTTTACTCCTTATTTATAGCGCCACAAAGTGATTGGCATTAACATGAAAATGACATATGTGAATATCACAGACAATCGAAATATGGACTAGGCCTATTTATAAAGAACTAAACAATACAAATTAAAGATCATAAATTGATTTTACTAGAAACTATCAGCTAATCACAGTTTAACCTTATAAATACTGAAATTCCATGACCTAGCAAGAAGATAGATGCATAAAAATTCAAAACACACTGAAACAGAAAGAAATAAGGCAACCCAGAAAAGGTATGCAACTCTTGAAAGCGGGTTATAAAGCACTATTAACACAGGATTAGATATAACGAAGTTTCATTTGAGGGAAAACTTTAATTTACAAACAACTATTAAGTTAAATTACTTAAAATAAATTTTTGAGGGCTTTCGGTATCATAGGGGATATAAATTCTCATTTAATATCGCACTATACGTTTGGCCGTGCTAGATGAGATGTTCATAGGTAATGTAGCTTAGTAGGTGACATGCAGCTTTCATCTTAGATTCTTACGGTGAACAAACCACCTAAAATTATTACTCAAAGTTTTAGTTTATCTTGGTTTTGGCAGTAATATCACAGTTTCGTAAAACAGCAGAGGTAAGTTATGTATTGGAAGAAAATGTTGAGAAGTCAATCATCACACTAACGGATGTATTGAGATTTAAGGTATCAGTAAGGCATTTTCCGCTACTGGTGCGTTTAACATTCAGTTAGATTTGCCAAATAATACGCTTGCCTTTTTTCTTTAGCAATAAATAAAACAGTTTACAAATGTTTTCATTTGTAATATTTAGAATATTAATCATTTAACCCATACTATAAACCATACTACACCCAGCCAACATGTTAGGGGACTATATTATTTGAAAAAAGATGGTTATTGTTCAATGTTTAGAATTAATATAAAATTTTCGGAGGAAATTTTGGAAGCACATATAGCAGCCATATTGAATACGATAACTAAGTGATATGCTTTTTAGTATATCTTTGGCCTGGTTTAAGGATGTTAGTCTTTCTACTAAAAGCATAACACTTTGTTTTAGATATTAAGTTGAATGTACAAAAGATATAATCGAAATTGTATAACATTCAACTTACCATAAAAAATCTGGAAGGGTCACCTGTTAAAGCTCCTAAATACTACGAGTAAATTCTCCGATTAAATTTGCTCGTATAATTAGGAACCTACCCATTTTTTTCTTCTGAAATGCGAAAGTCAAAAGTTAATTTGTTGCGCATAAACTAAATGGGATACAGATACAAAGTTCAAGGCATACTAGGTCTTAAAAACTAACTCCTGTTCCCTAATGCAGTGGTAGTACACTTATTAAAACACATAACAATGCTAGATTCTAGTTTACAAAGGGTTTTTTTCATATTACTGAATAATGGGCATATATATACTGATCATTTTATATCAATTTACATTCGAGAAATGAAAAATATATCTGAAACACCACCTGTACTTAAAATATTTAATAAAGTTTAAGTTGTAATTGTATTCCAAGTCAACAAGAGAAAGTTATAATTGCAGTAAAAAGCATGATGAGTTATTCAAACTTTAGTATTTGTCACTGTAAAGAGCTAAATAACAGTAACAGTGAAAAAACATCACACCTAACTGCCAACTGAAAAACAAGTTCCAATAAACTCTTCAGGGAAGTGACATATTAGCGAAGACCGTGTTTGAATTACTGTTTTAATCTACTATGCCCTTTTGTTTTAACGTCCTGTATAATTATTTTATCAGGGCTTTGGCGAAATGATAAACATTCCAAGGGTTATTAGGAATCATTCAAGTTGCCTTGCAGTGCTCCATACAATTTTAACGTATATACACTAATATATGAATCACATTATTTATCACTAGAAACATAAATGTGTCTGAATTCCGAAATATGGTTTTCTTTTAATATGCTATTTAAACAGCCATTAACTTATGAATAGAGTTGGTATTTGTCAGAAACAATTAGTTTTAAATGATAAAATAACATAAACAGTCACAAATGTCAACATCGGGAAGTATCGTTACTGTGATTCGTTTAGCTTACTTACTGGCCTTCAGAACAAAACTATTCAGTTTGTGGGAAGTGTATCCCACAATGTTTAGGAGTATCCACTTGCTGTCCCCAACGAGTGTAAAAACAAGGATAATATCAATGGACATTTTGGTTTCTCCAATCTGCACGAGACTATACAAACGTTTACTTTGATTCAATCAAAAAGTGAACTTAACATTCTCTGATTAAACGTTGCCTTGCCATATTTAAGCTAACAGAAACGGATTACTGAGTGGATAGTATGGTCTTCAAAAGGTCAACTATAAGAAAACTGGTCATAAAAACTAGAGTTGTCAGTCATTCTAGAACCGAATTGTCGGCCGAGGTTAAAAAACCAAAAACTTTTGACTTGCTTTCGAAAAAACAACGATTAGGGCAAGCCAAATAATCCCAGCTATTATGTACATAAACACGTGAATATGCATTGGGTTTTGAATGATATTGCGCTCTTCACAAGCAGCTGACCGATAAATTACCAAGCAACTGTAAAATGACTAACTTTAATAGACAATGGTAACTATTAAGTAGACTCATCAGAAGTGGTTTAAACGATTTTATGGAAATCTTGAAACTCGGCAAAGTAGAACTTCACATAAGTACCTCATTAGACCGAGTTAGTTTACCTCCACCTGCGGCTTAGAACATGTTGACGTGAACAATCACGTCTGTCCAAAATGTCCTAAAATTAGGGAGGGTCGGAAACCATGTTAAGGAAACAGTGTACAAAACGAATGCAAATACATTCGCAACTCAAAAAAGAGAGGACAAGTCAAAAAGTTGATGATAAAATATACAGTAAGAAAAACATTAGGATTCAGTTTTCTACATTGAAATACATACAAAGTTGCTACCACCTGTCGAACTTTTTAAGAACCGGGAACTCAATGAAGCATCCATTAACTGATCCCGGTAATAAAAATAATACTGCGTTTATCCAGAAGTTATTGTAGGCGCAGAAAGTAATCAGATGACAGTTTCTAGAACGCACAAAGCGTTGAATATTATGTGCTAAACCATACACACGATATCAAAAACCAGTCAAACAGTGAGCTTACCCTAAGGCCAAATTAATGCAACAAATAAGTAATTTAAAACAAAAAGTAATCAAATTTATCAAACGCTCTGCACTGAAGATTTTACAGTGATGCTTAGTTTTTTCGTATGATTCAAATTATTAATGTACATATCTTAGAAGTGAGAGAATGCTTTCGTGAGCTGTCTGCATTGAAACGTGTAATTTCCCTGAAGACTGTTTCGTTGACAGCACAAACTAGCAGAATTTAAGTTCTTACTTGAATTTTTGCCGGTTTTTACAGTTTATGAAGCTTCATAATATCCTCAAGTTCTTTGTTTATTATTTTTAATTCCATTCAGTATAGAGGAGATAGTTACTTTGCATTAGTTTGACTCAGAGCTGGAAGATTGCTAGAAAATCTGTGGCAAAATCATGTACTCATTTTCGGAGTATCTTATCGTTTTCAGCCTAATTTAAATAATGAAAATAATTGCATTCACTACTACTCACTATGTATCACCCTTTAGTTAGGCTTGTGTGGACATGTGTGAATAAGACATCGACAAAGTTAAGCAGTACGACAAAACGTTAAACTTACTTTGTGAATCGTTTTTAAAAAAACATCGTCACACGTTCAAAATTATTTACATTGACATAATAGTCTCCTAATGAGCAGGAACAAATTTGAAGTAAATCCACTAGTTAACGTTTTGATACTTAACGTAACCACTTTTGCAGAATAAACGTTCCGCAAAAAATAAGTAGTAAAAATCGCAAACCTTTCAGAGAACTCTCAGCGCCATCAGCTTAAATTGTAATACAAAATTCGGACTTATAAGATCTCATCAACTGTTCCCTTACGGAATAATTTACGAGCCACTGGCTGCTAATTTGCGCCATCGACAAGATTATATAGCTGTTCATATAGGCTGGAATTATGTTCCTTATATTCTTTGAATACTCAAAGATATCTCCATTTCTGTTTTGCCGAGCTTTCATACACGTTAAGTTGCTAGCGTTATCTTGCATTGGGAAATTATACAAAACGCACAGCCTGGATTTGCTAAATCCTAATACAGTAGCTATTGTATAACGTCTTATGTAAAGCAGATGATTTCGCACAACGGAGCAGAACTTTATGTGAAAGAACCACAAATTCATTTGACTCCATCAATTATTGAGTTGGTATTTTACTTTGTCTATTTTGTTGGATGTATCTTAACAATGGAAGTCTTTTACAAAATAAAATTCAGCATATGTATCAGGCAAGCTAGTTGACTGTCAAGTTGAATAAGCCAACATCGAATGGAACCCAGACGTGTAGATTTGACTTGCTAACCATTAAGTCAATTATTACTAAGTCTTCACATGTATGAACTAAGTAAAACAAACAGATCAGCAGGTATACATGGAGGTGAACACTTGTCGAAAACGTACATCTTCGAAAACATCACAATTAACTACGGGAAATAATTACAAAATTGTCTGCAAGATAAAAACAACACATCTAATGGCGCTACAGATATCACAAGAATAAGTTTGCATTGTTGGATAAAAAGACGAGAAGAACTTGGGCTTGTTGAATATCATGGGACATTGGAGGTTTGCAGGGCTTTGTTATATGCCATTTTATGGAAAGGTTTAATTTTAGTGATAGCAAAATCAGACCACAGATTAGAAGTATTCTGAAGAATCAATAGACTCGAAGCTGATACTATATCATCAGCTAATGCATATAACATTAAGAAGGCAGCGAAAACAATGTTGAGAAGTGGTTGTTGTATTAATGATTTTAGTTACTTACTTTAATTATTGTATAAGTATATTTTACGTACTGACTGAGTCGTTATCTCGAGACATGAAAATTCTACCCCATGTAACAAACGTCATTAATAGTTTCAATCACTGATCGTCTCTTCAGAGCATAACCTCATACTGTTAACCACATAGGGTCCTAACATTAACAAGTACTGCGTACATAGAGCATCCCAGTCTAATTCAACTACACACCTCATGAGAAGGAATCTGAAGCAAGAACCCTACAGTTGACCCTTCACTCTCCTGAAGTGTACGCTAGGACTCGTTTTGAAGTTCATAACTTCCTTGCATTCATTCTTTTCAAAAGAGCTGTAAATCTCTTAGACCGAATTCAGAGACGTGAAAATAAGTTGGTGACTGGGATGAGGAATAGATTTTAGGAAGATAGACTCCAGCTTTTAGGAATTATGCGGATTAGTTATGGGAGAATAAAAGGTGATTTGTAAATGGTTTACAAAACATTGGATACTTTGAGCCACCTAGACGCCAGCATCCTTCCGGAAAATCATCTCCACCCCCTCTTATATAACCGCTGAAAAATTGCACAGCAAGCAGTAAACATCTAGGCACGCGCCCGCATCTTCTCTTTAAGAGTCTTCCCTCCTTGGAACTCTCTCCAAGTCAAAGTGACCATAGTCCTCTCAGTGGATGAATCCGAAGGGATACTTGAAACACACATACTCGAATATGCATTATCATCTCCTGCTTGAGTCAACTGTCCCTAGTTCAGGTTCGGATACTTATTTGTTATGTGTTAAGTAACTGAAACTCTAATCTTCTCTTTAGCATCAGAGATTTCTCTTCCTTAATTTCCATACTGCAACCAACTGGCCTCCTACCTGTAAGTGTAACAGCTTCTGGCATCCAGAAACTCTTCTTTACTGAGATGACTGCACTCACTGGAATTAAAAATCATTCAGATCTATGAATAGCTGACAAAATGACTAAAATTAATATTTCCAAGATATTACACTGAAACCCACTGTACATTACGACATACCTTTAACCATACTGAGATAACAGGGAGCGAGCACACAAGAAACAGTCTTTTATGCCAGCTTGTGATGAAGATAATTAATGGAAACAAGCTACTATCTCTCCTATATTTAAAGTAATAGAAATGGAGGGTTCAGACTGTTGCAGATCAGTCGCATTACTAACAATACTATAGAAGGTAATGGAGGGATTGGTGAATGAGTAAATGAGGGAGTATATGGGTAAAAACAACATGGGTTTCGAAAAGTCAGGTCATGTGCATCTAGTCTTCCCTTAGCACGGGACAGCTAGGCATCGGAATCTTCACAGAGGACCATCTTATGCCCAATCCTCTTCCTGTTATTCATTCGTGACGTACTAGTCAAAATTATCTCAGCGGTATTGATCTATGCAGACGATAGAGAGAGGTTCATAAGAAGCGGAGAAGATTCAACTGAGCTTTAAAAGGATTTTACATCCATTGATGAATGGGCAGTAAAAAAACGGTCTAAAACCAGTCGAAATGTCACATTATGAACATTCTGCACATCGTGACACAAACGACTTCAACGCACAATGCAAGTTTGCTCCCAAACATCTCAGAGAGCGATTTCGGCTGGACAACTACTGAAAGCCTAGATATCGGTGTAGAATCCAATTTGAAGCCTTTGTTTTGGGAAAATCTCTCCATGTACATATTTGCTCTTACTGGCTCTTTCTGTCCTACATTTCGGTTTAATCCCATTTTCTGATGTTAATATTTGTATTTTCTTATGGTTTCTATTTTTTTACCTTTATTGGAGTTTCTATGTTTTCTGTTGAACTGTATTATGCTGTCTAAATCGATACTTACTTGTTAAATTGTGTTAAGAAACAGTTTAATATTGTTTAGGTAATTATTTATATTAAGTAATTATTAATAGAACCGTTTCTCACCCAGATAAATTGCTTTTTTGTGGGAATAACTGGTAAAGTCGAGTACCTAACTTCTTCCAATGTTCTTCCGAATTGAGAAACCACTGAAAAAACTCAATAACCGGTTCGATCGATATTAGAGACGCAGTCAAGTTTAATTCAACTCTTCACTTTATGAGAAGACAACTTGGTGCTATCTCTTATATTGAGTGTAGACACGAGCAACTAATTGGCTGAAAGGCTTGAAGAATAAACCTTACGAAGATAGACCATAGCACTGAGGACTATTCTCTCAGAGTTGCAACAGAATCAGAAGTGATGTGACAATTCCATAAACATATTAGGCACGCCAAATCGTCTTAACATGAGCATCTTACCGAAGCATCACTACCATGCCCCTGAGTAATCCTAGAAAAATCGCGATCAACGAGCGAACACCTACGTTTTTGCACACTCTTTCTGATTAAGAGTTGCTGCAAAACGGGACGCTCTTCAAGCCGAGGTGACCACAACCCCCTCAATGGGTAGCTTTAGGAATAAACTTGATAGTACATACACACAAACGGATTATAGTCTATATCCTTGATCAGCTGTGCTTGAGGCGTGTCTTGAGGCTTGCTAGTTGTTATTATTGTTATTTTTTCAGATCACTAACAATCTACTTCACTTATTGTCATGGTTTTTTCTCTTTTGCATACACTTTTTTCCTCTCACACAATCTTCACTACCAACTAGTTAACTCATTTATCCATCTATTTACTTAGTTCAGAAAGCTTCCAGAAACCCTACGGTACTGACACAAATATACCCATTCAAGTCAAGGGATATACGAATTTATAAATAACTGCCGAATGACTAGAATTAGTGCAATTGAGTGACTATAATACCATCCTTTGGACACTCGCAACTGTACCAAAGGAGATTAAGGAAATTGGTTGGTTTAAATTAGCCTGCAAAAATGATATAGAATATTGTTTATTGAATAGTCGCGCTAGCCCAGGAGGTTTTACAAGTAGTTGCGTTACTCATTCTAACCTGGTATATGGTCTTGGTTACTGTCGTCGGGTTCGTAGACAAGTGATATTAGTCTTTTAATGTTGTGTTTAACTCATATAAATTTTCGATCGATAAAGTTGTACATAGTTTGCAGCCTATTATGTGGATGGCACAAACTGCTGAAAGTTATTTTTCGGTTTTGGTTTCTTTCAATGCAATTTTAAAGCCTAGTCTCTAACCGGAGTTTTGAGTAGAGGAATTATATATAACATGTGATGGTTTAGGGAACTATCAGATTTTGTTGTTACCGGTGATGCTCAAAGGAAATTCAATTCAGAGTCTTTACATTTACCATTTTTCTAGATGCATTATCATACAAGCCATATATTCTCAATGGTTGCTTTTCGTAGGACGCAGACAACAAAAGATATTGTGGATTATTTGCAAGCAAAATCACACAATCTGCGTGGAAATTAAAGTGTAACTACTTCAACTAATCTGTGCTCGACTAAATTCTACCTTCAATGTCGGTTTGATGTTACTATCTGATGACCTAGAGCTATCCAAAACTTATGTAAAAGCAGACAAAGCTTCTTACGGTTCCTTTCCCGCTACACATTCTAACGTAGAGTAAGTGGATAAGTGGTCATTCTGCTGAGGGCTTTGATCATATTATGTCCTAGGTATTCTCCTGCTAAGTTACCTTAAAGTAACTTTTTTGTTCAGTGGTCCAGAGATTTAATTGTTCAGTTAAGTATGAGTATAAACTGAATCAGACAATTTTTATTGACATACTAGCGTAATATATGTGATTTTGTTTTTTAGTAATGCTAATATAAACTAGTAAGCAAACTCGCTTTGTATTTCAAAAATTTACTATCACTTGCCTTTTGGCCTTAAGGAAACTATCTGCTTTGGTTTAGGTACCCGGGCAGTACCCAACCCTAATCAGCCTCAATGGTTGGTGTGAAGCATATATATTTATATGCCTCTGTACTATTGGTTCAAACAAATATTAGGAATTTTCAGAAATATGTTATTTAAGACAGGATTGCAATCAAGATTCGCATTTATTTAAATCAGTTAATTAGATGTAGCATAGAACTATGTACGTGCATACATCAGTCTAAGTTGCCATATACCTTTAGCACAGAGAAGTGAAACTGTCAGATCAAATTTAGTAGTAACAGTACCGGTTTAGAGATCAACGGTATAATTCAAGACAATATAAATCAATGAAACAATTAAACAAAACGTCACGAGCCATTCCACCCTTAAAAAAACACTTTTCCTAACCCAAACTTTTGTCACTTGATGGTCTAAAAGTACATGAGTAGTGTTCTGAAGGTCGTGTTTCACACACAGAGTAAGACGGAGAGAAATGCCACTCAGTAAGCTTATCCTTTGGTTAGTGAATGGATATCTCTACTACACGACGAGTGACGCAGATCAAGTTCTGAAAAACACGATAAGTTCTAAAACCTCACCTTTTGACTACGATTTGTGTCTTCGGAAGTTCCAGGTGAGGTTGAATATTTTATACATTGGCATTAAATTCTAGTCTATCAAACAACAAAGTGAAATGACTCATTCTGACCTATCTGACCGCACTACTGCATTTTCCAATCTCTGTACACCATTCAAATCGAGATACGATTATTATCTGTTATTGTTTAACCGTTTTAACTTTGCATTGTTACGTCTTGCAGGAACACTAGTGTATACTAACTTATCTGTTTTTTTTATCTTCTAGATTACTCATATAGTCTTCTCGATTCATCTATTGCATGTTCTAGTCGTAATACTTCTGGAAAGGAAACTTATTTAATACAATCACGCAAGAGGTCATGAATATCATTTCACCCAGCGATTTAATAAGAAAATCTGCCCATGTTAAGTCAGAAGAAGAACATAAGTTGTTGTCTGACAAAGCATTATGCAATCCTAAGGAATTTTGGTTAGAATATGCCATGAAATTTCATTGGCAGTCACCTCCTTCATTCGGAAAGTGTCTCAGTTATAATTTTGATTGCCGTAAAGGACCTATTTTCGTCAAGTGGTTTGAGGATGGATGCACAAATATTTGCTACAACATTCTAGATCGCAATGTTGACCGTGGTTTTGGCGATAAAGTGGCAATTTTATGGGAAGGCAACGATCCAAATGATACAAGTCGTTTGACATACAGTGAAATGTTGACCAAAGTACTTAGAGCTTTTATGTACATTTGGTTGTTTGTTCTACAAATTAAATTAGTTGAAATTAATTTATTTTATCCTATTTTCTAATTTATTTTAAAACAAGGTTGAGATGTGTTTTTATGTTTAAGCATCATTTACAAATTTCACTCAGCAGTTATCTATACATAATTCAGGATTAAAAATTGATGATGATGATGTGGTTTTCCATGATTGATACTGCAGGTTTCGTCAGGAAGCTTGACAACTTTTATTCCAAATATTATGTAAAAGTTCCTCTGTCCGGCTAGCTAAACAATAATTGGACTTTTTCATATCACCACAACAAACATACAACTTGTTCCTACTCTGTTAACTCAATATCACCACTACGTTTATTTTGCTCTTAGTTAAATCTACCACTTCAATACGTTCAGTTTTTTTAAAGTCGCAACGAAACGCTTTACATTGTTTAAAAGTATAAGTTATTGTTTGGAGAAAAAACTCACAATTGGTAACAATAAATCTGTAAAACTTGTATGGCGATCTATTACTACTTCCCTGTTCTATTGGAAAAAGAATGAAATCCAAATGTTTCGGTTTATTGGTAATACTAGTTAATCAACTGGGTACTAATTTACTAATTGTGGTATTAAGTCTCATCGTGTTGTTATTCATTGGAATATTTAAGTATTGATTTATGTACCCTCATTCATTGAATATAATTCAGGCATTATTTGGCAAGTTATGTGTGTTATGGAGGCGAAAACACAATGCCTAATCTTTTATACTTAAGTATGCTTTGAATTAATGACTCAATGATTTATAACTTCATTCTTAAACATGAAATCAATTATAGCATATTCCTTATGTGGATATCAGTGAAATCCAAGTAACGCTTGTCATTCTGGTCATCAGGATGTGTTTGCATCCCCCAGTGTTAATGTTCACACTGAAACTGTAATCTAGTACCTCTCGCTTTAAACATCATCTGACCAATTGTAGTCCTGAATATTAATGATACAAATTACAAACCCTTAATTCTAATGACCATACTATATGTATACCATATGCTATATTGCTATATAGAGTTGAAGGTTTCCAATGAGACCAGATGTTCGCTGTGAACATTGTTGTGGATGGCTTGACACTACCTTGGCAAGTATTGTTAACAGTCCATATACAAAATTGGTTAACAGGGTGACCTATTTCTTTGATACTGGTGGTTGTTTTGCAGCATCCTCGAGTGTCATTGTCATCGGAGTACCGTATTGCATATCACCATTGTTAACAATAATAAGTTTGACAGTCATTTAAACGGGATGAGTCGGATTGGCCTGTTCATGCGGTGCATATTGATTGACGCCATCATGGATCGGAAATAATCACTATATATGTACTAGTGTATATAAATAATATGAATGGTCCACCAGGGTGTTAGGTAATTGTGTGGTTGCACCACGCGATTGAACCGAGCTGTTCACATCGAAATGCTAACATGTGGTCAGTCTCCTCGGTTCTCCTGAAAACCAATATAAAATTACCCTTGCCAATAGAGGGTTAATTTATATAATAATTATAAATTCTAATAATGGTATTTTTGTTGATCTCATTGTTCACGTTTTTTGTAAATTAATTAATTTCTTGTTTATTTTCAGTGGGCTATTGGCTTACATTATTTAACTAATTTCTTCTGATCATTTAAACTACTTTGTATAGGTTAAAAGAATTGGAAAAATGCTTGAAAACTTTGACATTAAAAAGGGTGATTGTGTTGCTATTTATATGCCCATGATTCCAGAGCTTCTGATGACTATGTTAGCATGTGCTCGTATTGGTGCCGTACATACTGTTGTATTTGGTGGATTCTCTGCATGTGCTCTTGCCGATCGAATTATAGATGCCAAGTAATATAATATTTTCAGGAGCTTATTTTTATCATATTATATTTCTAGTATAATATATTAATCAAAACAGTTTAACTCTATTTATCGTTTATCAAATACACCATTAAGATGATATTAAGGAGTTTAGATGAATTAAGCTTGTTGTTTAATATAACACTGGACTAAATGGTTGAAAACCCTAACATGCATTTTGGTATGCAGTGTTGAGTAGTCAGCGGTAACTTTTCGTAAGCTGAAGTTATAAACACCGGTTGCAAACACAGACAATACGTTTAAAGAGGTAGTGTTTACAAAGGCAGAAACATATTCGGAAATTAGGAATGGAGTTGATGAAGATATTATAAATTTAATTGTCAGTGGAGATTTACTGGGGTTCGGCACTTCAGAGTTGCCCACATGAAGGAACAGTATTGTTCACTTGTGTCATCTCAATAAGTAAGCCAGACCATCGATTTAAGATATTAGCTACTTGTTGCAAAAGCAGATTGTAAACATGTTCCTTTTTGGATCTCTGTGGGCTCTTTCCTTGTATTAAATATATTTAAAAGCCACTATAACTACGTATCCGTTTTATAAATGATTTGAACAATTTCTTCGACTGTCTTGTGTCGAACTAGTTTTGGGTAGTAACTACCAAACACAAATGGGTGAGGTCGCGCAAAATCTGTAGATTGATCAGAGTTAGACATTAACACTGTTGCATAGCCGGCCCAGTGGTCCGGAGGTTAAGCGTTCACGCGCAAGACTGAAGGTCCTGCGTTCGAATCCTGCGAGGTGCAGGAGTCGTGAATGCGCCCTGCTGATGAGTCCCATACCAGGACGAAACGGCCGTCCAGTACTTCCAGGTTCTTAATCTTGGTTAAATAAACCAGAAAGCGTAGGATTACCGTTTCATTTTAGTACAGAATAGCTCGGTGGTCTAGAAGTTCAGCGTCCGCATGCGAGACTGTGTTCTTGGTTTGACTCCTTATGAAGAGATTGCGGGTGCACACTGGTGGTGGGAGCCTCATATTAGGTGAAATAGATATCCAATGCTTTCTAGTTTTCAATAGTTATTTAACAAAGATCAGTACCCAGTGTTAATCATCGTGAGAAATCATCAAAAAGAAAAAACGGTGCGAATGTGTATCTTTTAAAATTTAACATTTTTGTTCTGTTAGAAAATTACGCTTGTTTCTTTTTTGCCCAAAATTATCTGATTTGCTGTTCCACTTATGCTCACTGATTTGTATTTAGACCATGCATATTTCAGTTAGTTTCTTTCAGTCTGTTTATTATATTGACTTAATAAAAATACCTATACTTTTTTTCTTCCTAATCAGGTGTAAAATTCTCATCACAGCTGATGGAACATGGCGAGGATCAAAACTTATTGAACTTAAATCAATCGCCTCTACTGCAATGAATATATGTGAAGATAAAGGATATTTCATTGAACGATGTGTTGTATTTCAACATGTTACTGCTTTCCCACTTAAATCCACCAATGGAATCAATAATAACGTTGAAAGTAAAGCTGGTGTTCGACCTGCTTCAATGTAAACATCTTTTTTTTTTATCATTGCGGAAAAACAACCATTTTTTTTGTTTCTAGATACTTTTGTCAGTTTCTATTGATTGATGAGAGTTGTTACAACTTTTATTTTTTACTTACAACTGCAACTGCAACCTCACAGTGACGAATAAGATTGTGTTTCTAAATCCTCTGTTAATCAAGAATAAGAAAGAAACCCCAAATTTGCATAATTTTGCTCGTTAATGTAGTTATACTATTTATTTATCAAACTAAGCAATTATCCATCAGTTGAATAAGAAAATCACAATGCATTTATTTAATTTAAAAAAATAGAGTTACATTGGAAGTGAATTAATTTATTTCACATTATGAATAAAAATTAATTTGCGCAACCACACACCACTGTCTTCGGTTGTTACTGTATACACTCGAACAGGTTGAACTTCACTGGTCACAACTTCTCACTAGACCTCAGAAAAGATTCCTCATGAAGCTAGTCACTAGCGCACATGACTCGAGCGCAAGACCGAAGGTCGTATGGTTCAAATCCTGCGAGGTGCAAGAGTCGTGGATGCGTACTGCCACTGATAAGTCAAAACGGTCGTCTTTCAGTGCTTCCAAGTTTCTAATGGTGGTCTAACATTGATCAATTCATGATTTCAAAATGTATGTAACTTAACAATTTTCACAAACCCCACAATGCAATTAAATATTCACGCGAATTGAAATTCACCAAAGTTCAATAAACACAAACTCGCCTAAATTAACAAATACCAAAAGGTTAACAAAACAAAATTTTCACTCGAAATCAATACGTGAATTTTGAAATCGAATGTTGTTTTTGTATTCAGATATTTTTTTTCAACATCTTCACATATGATCAATCATAACAGTTCATGTGAAATGTTTGTGTAGTTTTCATTGTTTGTATGATTTCATAAAATTCTAGGAAGTTGAATTTACCTCTGATTCCTTGTTTTTTGGAGTTGAGCAAATGTTTACCGACTAATTGATCGATCCACTGAATTGTAGTAATCAATGATGTGTGTATTCGTGTGGATCGAACTATATCGATTTGATTAGCGAAAATATTGTATTCTAAATAATCACAAATAGAAAATTGTAATTTCTAAATGAGTATATTAAATTTCAGTGAATTATTGACAATTGAAAAGAACGAACCCACCTTTTATATAGAAGAAATAAATTTTGATCCTACCAAAAACGATTTGTCAGTTAAACAGGATCAACATAATTCGATTAAAACTAGATAATCACAAGGTTAGTTATTGCTCAGTAGTAGTGATCTGTCAATCTAGTGGTTGTTGGAGATGAAGTTGCGAGGTCCACTCTACCTGGTTCATTGTGTGGGCGGTACCGGTATTCTTTCTTTCTCTCTCTCTCCCTACACATACATAAAATATGTGGCTTAAATCGGAATATATAAGTGTGTATTTTGTAAATAGGTTGAACACTACTGGACTTAGTAAAAGTTTATCGCACGTCCGTATGACTTGATGTTCGTATTACGTCAGTTCATTTGTCTTGTGTTTTTCCTCATGTGAGTTAAAATTTTACTGCCATTTCGTTCTAGGAACATCATTTTTTTTATATTTCTTTAAATAGGCTTGACGTCCCATTGAAAGATGGTCGTGATTATTGGTGGCATGATATTATTAGTACGATTCCGGAAGATACTGATTGTTCTGTAGAATGGGTGAATTCCGAGGATCCATTATTTATACTTTATACAAGTGGTAGTACAGGTCGACCGAAAGGTGTTGTACACACTACAGGTGGTTATATGGTTTATACAGCTACAACATTCTTTTATACATTTGATTATCATGAGGATGATGTATATTGGTGTACTGCTGATGCTGGTTGGATTACAGGTATGTTTTATATACTGATAGTGAATTTATTCTCAATTACTTTTTCCATATGAGGATTTGTACAACTAAGTGTGTTTACGGAAAATCTCTAACATATGTGTTTGTGTATCTTGTGCTGACTGCCTCAATATAGCTATTATAATACAAGTTTATGAAGAATAAATGGAATTTTTATAAACATGTGTTATATCACAAGGCAGTCAGCATCGGATAGATGTTTATTGGTCAGGAATAATTGAATTTCAGTGAAAGCAGCAAAAATAATACAGTTTTATTTAGATAAGTTAAGGTTTTTTAGATGGGAGCTGATAAATGTCGGATGAAACTAAGCGGGGTTTATCAGTTTTGTTTTTGTTTTAATGCAGTTATCAGTAAATTTTAAGGGATTTATTTTCGGTCCTACTGTGGTGTGAGCTACTTATAAGTAGTATATGACGTGAGTGGAAACGTAATGTGTGGCACCAGAAGATGGGGGAAGATCAAGAAAGGAAGAGTGAGAACACAATGGAATTTGTATGAAACGCATGAATAGTGAGTGACAATGGATTGGTGTTTTGCAACAGGAACAATCCAGTTCGATATGATGAGCTGATATTTTGCAAATGAACGATTTACGATATGGTTTTCGGATTTTACTGAGTAACTCTGTAATTTTCGTTAAATACAATCCAGTTGCCCCACCTGTGTTCTCGTTCACTACACTACTTATTACGAAACTGAAATTAATCTCAGTAATCCTGTGTGGATTTGTGTATTGAAACTGTGATCCACGCTTATTGTTAAGTAGATCGAGACAGAAAGTATCGATTTTGAAATCTACCAATTAGTAACTGAGTTAAGTGGCTAAAATAATGCCCTGCTGTTCCATAGAATTCAATTTCGAGAAGCGACTCCGTTTTAAGAGTTTTATTTAGGTGTTGTGAAATAGGCTCGAGCAAATACATGCAGTTTTTCGAATAAGTAACTAATTGATCAGATCATTTGATTTACTACTTGTAGGTTTTGATTTGTCCTACACATGTAATAATTCTAGAACGGTAAACGCAATATTGGCGAGCACAGAGTCTATGGGAAAGCTATAGTTAGAACAAGACCAATTTTGCTTTAAACTTGATCTGTTTCTAAACATAATAACAATTAGATTAGTACAATAAATAAGGAAATTACAGTTATCGAGTGAAACCAGTAAACATAGCGACCAATATAGCGTGTCTTATGGAAATGAATAAAGTTATGAGTCACATCAATATAATGAGATAATTATGTCAATCAATTTGTAGGTCACTTTACAACAAAGAAAGTTTACAGACACGTCAATCAGGTCACGTGATGAGCGCTTAAACAACAATTTGATTGGTTAGTTATGGAAATAACTAACACTACTCATTACGTCTTACGGTCGAATACTACTTCATCTACTTTGGTTTGATTAGATACTAACTAACCTAGACCATGAGGGTTCCCAATCAATAGTTTGAGTGTACAATCTTCGTCACGAAACCCGAAGGTTCTAAGTTCCATTCCGTACATAAGATTGTAAGCGTTAACTGTTGAAAAGCTGCACATTGTCAAATACTATCCTGTTTGCACTGGTTCTTTTTCAAACACTTTCAATGTTTGATAAAACTATCTGATTGAGTTATTTTCATTTATTATTATCTTCCTCAGTTTCTCTCAAATTAATGAAACTATTTTAACCAGCGTTTGTGTACAGTCAGTCAGTCAGTCAGATGCAACGTAGAACTTTGTACGTAAGTACATCAGTTCATGTTGCCATACCACATCAGCACAGAGATATAATTGTCTATTCAAATCCGATAGTCGAAGAGGTAGTAAAGGTATTAGAAGTAATCGGAGAAGTTAGGATTAGAAGATATTATTCAAGAAATATGATTCAGTGAGATAAGTTTAGAAAGTCAAAAGTAGAGGGGTTGAAGAATCCAGAAGATTAGGATTTGAGAGAACACACATGAAATTCTAAATAGATTTTCAATCGATATAAGATGCCTTCAATAGGTAAATATCAATTGCTACAATTTGATGTTCATTTCAATATTATTCATATGATTTAACAAAACACCGAAATATCTGTTACCTAACTATGTCATTGTATTGTATATTTATACAAGCGTTAAACCAATTAATCTAAATAATCTTTTTATGTTTGTCGCGCTTAGGTCATTCATATGTGGTATATGGGCCATTATTAAACGGTGCTACAAGTGTTGTATTTGAAGGTATTCCAACATGGCCTGATCCAGGTCGATGTTGGGCTATTGTAGATCGATATCAAGTCACAAAATTCTACACAGCTCCAACAGCTATTCGTACATTAATTAAAGCTGGTGATCAATATGTGAAATGTTATGATCGTACATCATTAAAAGTGAGTATTTGTCATAGTTTTTTGTTCATTTAACTATTAAATATTTTTTATTGATATGTCATGTGAAATGATGATTGTTAGTCATTAAAAAAAAATAAAATAATAACTATTACAATTGTACTGATATGGATGGAATGTTAAGTTTATGCGGCATATTTTTTTTCTCATTGTTCTAAATTGGGCATTATTATTTGTTAATGTATTAGATTGTTTGTGTCAATGTCCTTACATAGTATGATGTAAAGTTTTACATGAATAAAATCTCTGTTGTTACCGACATATCCTAATGAAAATGTTAACATTGAACTGTGGTGTGAGCTACTTATAAGTAGTATATGACGTGAGCGTCAACGTAATGTCTGGCAGTAGAAGATGGAAGAAGATCAAGAAAGGAAGAGTTAGAACACAATGGAATTTGTATGAAACGCATGAATAGTGACAATGGATTGATGTTTTGCGACAGGAACAGACAGTCCAGTTCGATATGATGAACTGATATTTTGCAAATTAACGATTTACGATATGGTTTTCCAATTTTACTGAGTAACTCTGTAATTTTCGTTAAATACAATTCGGTTACCCCACCTGTGTTCTCGTTCACTACAGAACTAGTATATGTTTTTTTGTAATCTACCAAATCAAATGTTGAATTAAATCGAGAATGTATAAATTGAACGGTTAAAGTATGCCATACAGAGAGAGGGACAAACTAATCAAACGCCTAATTCTGTGCTTCTGCAGACTATATATAACCCGCTAATCGATACTTTCCCTAAGTGCTAACCTTGAACATTTAATTTGAAAGCAAACCTGAAGTTGATGGGCGTCACTTTTCATGTGCAAACTATTCCGGTATAGATAGACTCTTGTATTTATTGCATGAAATTCATTCCATTTGTCTATAGAGTATTTTTACATGTCAGTTTGTGGTGAAAATATTAACCCTAAACCTAATGACAAACAATGTGTCTGCTATTTGAGTCTTTATAAGAGTTTGAGAAGGCGGATAATCTCTGTCTATAAGGATATTTACTTTCGCTTTTAGTAGAGTACAGCTACAGTGACCTTTAGAAGATTTAAATGGGTTAATTACGTATGTAGAATCAGTTTACACTTTGTCTTCTCAATAAATTGTCCATTACTAGAGTCTATTTTCTGATTGGTTGAAAACTGTTGGAACATGAATCGTTATTGTTTTAAGCTCATTCCTACACTATATTCTTACTGAATAAACAAGGAATACTTTCTTTAGATAAATTATCATTAGGTTCAAATTAATGTTTCAAAGGAATAATCAAAATTAAAACAAAATTGTTCTTTTGATAATGTCTAGTATACAATGTTGGCATGATTAAATTTAATTGTTATCTGAAATTAAGCTATTAATAACCGACCTAAATATTGACAACATACAGGGTTATTTATCTATGCCTGTTCCCGCTAATCGAGCAAAAGCCACAGACGAGGATTCTCCAACCAACTCTGTCTTCGGCCTTTCCAATTGCTAATCATTCGATTGATGTCTGCTTTCAATTCTCGGCGCAGTGTGTTCCTTGGTCTACCTCTATACTCTATCCCTGAGGGTTCTAAGTGAGACCTTGCTTCGTGATGCAGTACAGTGATTTCCACGTTGTGTGTTCTATCCATCTCCAGCGCTTTCTCTTGATTTATTCCTCTGCTGAAATCTGGTTTGTTCTCTCCCACAGTAGGTTGTTGCTGATGGTGTTTGTCTAACGAATCTGCAGTATTTTAAGTAGACAACTTTTAATCAACACTGCTATCTTTTAGATGATGGCTTTTGTAGTTCTGCAAGTTTCAGCTCCATACATTAAAACTGTCTTAACGTTCAACATATAGTATTAGTGAGATAATGATGTAATTATATGTCAGATTAAATATTTAGTCGAATACTGCATAATGCGTGAAATCATTATGATGAAGTGAGCAGTAATTAAATTCTTAACATATTTAAAAGATAAATAACAATACAAAGGTTGGTAATAACAACAATACTTGGATATGAAATGGATTCATGTTATTAAAAAAATACATACATATACATTCATACGTACTTACTTAGTTACTTACGCCTGTTACCCCCAATGGAGCATAGGCCGCCCACCAGTTTTCTCCAACCAACTCTGTCCTGGGCTTCCCTCTCCAGTTCTGTCTAATGTTTGTTCATTCCTCTCATATCTTTCTCTATTTCTCGGCGTAATGTATTCCTTGGCCTTCCTCTTTTCTTTCGACCTTGAGGGTTCCATGTGAGGGCTTGTCTTGTGACTCAGTTAGGTGCTTTTCGTAGTGTGTGTCCTATCCACTTCCACCGCTTCTTCCTGATTTCTTCCTCCACTGGAATCTAGTTTGTTCTCTCCCACAGTTCGTTGTTGCTGATAGTGTCTGGCCAACGAATACGAAGTATTTTGCGTTCATACATAAAAAATACATAGTCTTTTAACCAAGATAATGACTGATTCTACTAGGCTTAAAGTTGGCTAACTTAGCTAACAAAACGGTTAGTTATATCTTTTGCTTGTATAGAATAAAACTCCGAGATTTATTTTCTGGATACAAAATAATCGCTTCTGCTGTTTGCAGAACTCTAAGCCTGTCAGATAATTCTCAATGTTCGTTTTCATAACCGATGGATAACAATAGAGTACAATTCAATGATTTCTTTCCCACCTATCTTTTTTTCCGTAGGTTCTTGGAAGTGTCGGTGAACCAATTAATGTATCTGCTTGGGAATGGTATTATAATGTTGTAGGTAATGGTAAATGTTCAATTGTAGATACATTTTGGCAAACTGAGACTGGTGGACATATGCTTACTTCACTACCTGGAGCAAATGTAATGAAACCTGGTTGTGCTACAAAACCATTTTTTGGTATTGATGCTCGTATATTATCTGATACTGGTGAAGATTTAACTGACCAATCAAAAACGTTAGGTATTAATGTTGAAGGTTATTTAGTATTTGCTAAACCATGGCCTGGTATGATGCGAACAATCAATAATAATCATGAATTATTTGAAACGGTTTATTTTAAACGTTTTCCTGGTTATTATGTTGCTGGTGATGGTTCTGTGTTAGATAAAGATGGGGATTTTTGGATAACAGGTAAGTGTTATAGCCTTAAAACAGATTAAAGTTTTCTCATTACGAAAGACTTCATAGTTGATTGAAATTTATATTTCTTTAATCCTTCAATATTGGACTAAATGTTATTAAGGTTACCACTGTGTGTGTAGACTTGTTGATATTCGATCTCATGAAACGCTAGAAATCGACTTTAGATGATTTTCAATGAAAACTTTATGGCTGCCAATGAACATATCCTCATATTTTATTCTGGCTAATTTGCGTATCATCTGGATTCATGTTCCTGTTGCACTCATGTCGTCGATTCCCTCTTTCTGTGTGTGTCAGTCAGTCAGCTACAACGTATAACTTTGTACGTACACGTACATCAGTTCAAGTTGCCATACCACATTAGCACACAGAGATCGAATTTTCAATTTAAATCTCATAGTGGTAAAGGTAGTGGAAGTATTAACGGCCATCAAAAAAATTATTGATCGAAGATATCATTCGAGAAGTATATTCAAGAAGAGGAATCAATTTTTAAAATCACAAAGAGAAAAAGCCGTCATGAGAGATTCGGAAGATTAGAATTTGAGAGAAGACAATAAATGGATGCGTTATTGCAAAAGATTTCGAGCCATGTCATTTAAGGTCTACAATCATCGGTTACTATTGTCTCGTGGACTCCAACCAGGTGGTCTGCACCTGCTTATATGGCTCAGTCCAGTTGTCAGTGACTTGTGTCAAATTTTGCTCTGGCCGTCCCTAGCTTTTTTCCAGCCTACACCCCTACACCAGGCGTCATCGCTCGCCCAGGCAGTCGGTGGTTTGGGATTCGTAATACATATCCCAACCACTACTTCATCTAGAGTACATATATAGTGAATTGAACGGGAAAATTATCCTTTATTTTATAACCGTGTGTAAATAAACATTTTCAAACTGCTTAAAACTATTATTCTTTTTGTAAAACTCAGTATTAGCAAGATTTGTAAACAGTCATTGTTTATTATAGCTGGAACTTCGATTTAAAAAAAGTCAACTTAGTTAATAACAAACCTATCAATTTCTAGTGATAAAATACATTCATAGAAGCGAAGAAGAAAACATTACTTTTTGTTAGAATTTCAAATTAATAGATATTGACTATTGAACTGGAAATCAGTTCAGGTTGCCATACCGCATTAACGCAGAGACACAACTGTCAATATTATCAGTAATGGAGAATATTAGGGTTCGAAGATATGATTCGAGAAGTGTAATTCAGTGAGATAAATTTAGAAAGAGAAAGATAGAGATGATGAAGAATTCAGAAGGTTAGAATTTCAGAGAAAACAAAGAGTGGATTCACCTGCGCCATTGCAAACGATTTTGAGCCATGTCGTTCAAGGTCTCTAACCATTGATGACTTTCGTCTCAGGGACTTCAACCAGGTAGCCTACATCTACCAATATGACTCAGTCCACTTGCTAGTGATTTCATGGATTTGTACTATGTTTTGGTCTGGCCGCCCCTAGCATTCTTCCAACCTATTCCTACACTACCAAACAAAGCTCGTCGAGGCAGTCGGTGGTTGAGCATTCGTAACACATGTCCCAACCTCCTCAACTGATGGAGTTTCACTACTTCACCTACTGATCCGCCATCCCTATCTAGTACTCGCTTCCTAACTATAGCATTGCTTACTCGGTTGTCCCAGGATACACAAGCAATGCTCCCAAGACATCTATAATCGAATACTAATAATTTACGAATATCCTCAACTCTTACTGGCCATTTTTCATAACCATATAGTAGGATAGAGTGAACTACTGCATGGTACACTCGTCCTTCAGTCAACAAACGGATATCTCGCTTGCGCCATAGGTGACGCATATTGGCAAACTTCAATCGAGCTTTCTCTATCCGTGCTAAAATAGTAATAATTCATCATATTTGTTTGTTTTTTTTTAAAAAGTAAACATCATCCAGACTATTTATGACCTGAATAGCATAGCTTTATCTATCGGTGAAACTATGTAGATAGATAGATAGATCAAAAAACGTGGTTGGTCATTTTTGCAAATTGGTCATCCTACTCATTGTTTGCTACTTTTTTTTTTCAACTATTCTCATCTTTCGTCTCCAGTTTAATATCTGGATTATACAAACAAAACAAAACAAAAACAAACCTTGTTAGAGTTTCATTTCAATCATCTTCTTTGTTCTAACTAACTCTTAGGTCGACTTGTTGGCATCAATCTTGATTATCTTATCTTTATATTATTATTATTATTATTATTATTATTATTATTATTATTATTCTGTGGTATTTCACTCATTTTGACAATATGTACAAATTTTGTTTTTTTTTCTACAAAATACACACACACACACATATTTTCTCATTCATAAATACAGTTTGGAATTTCTGTTTTGTTTTGTTTGTTTGTTTTCTTTCTCGTTCTACACATTCGAATGTAAGAAGAAAAAAACAAACACATCAGTATTATTTGTTGAACACGACGCCTTTTTTCTACTACTCTTCAATATATTGTGCTGTAGTAGCGCTTGTATATGATGTTGTCTACTTACTTACTTACTTACTTACTTACTTACTTACTTACTTACTTACTTACTTACTTACTTACTTACTTACTTACTTACTTACTTACTTACTTACTTACTTACTTACTTACTTACTTACTTACTTACTTACTTACTTACTTACTTACTTACTTACTTACTTACTTACTTACTTACTTACTTACTTACTTACTTACTTACTTACTTACTTACACACCTTACTTACTTACTTACTTACTTACTTACTTACTTACTTACTTACTTACTTACTTACTTACTTACTTACTTACTTACTTACTTACTTACTTACTTACTTACTTACTTACTTACTTACACACCTTACTTACTTACTTACTTACTTACTTACACACCTTACTTACTTACTTACTTACTTACTTACACACCTTACTTACACACCTTACTTACTTACTTACTTACTTACTTACTTACCTACTTACTTACTTACTTACTTACTTACTTACTTACTTACTTACTTACTTACTTACTTACTTACTTACTTACTTACTTACTTACTTACTTACTTACTTACTTACTTACTTACTTACTTACTTACTTACTTACTTACTTACTTACTTACTTACTTACTTACTTACTTACTTACTTACTTACTTACTTACTTACTTACTTACTTACTTACTTACTTACTTACTTACTTACTTACTTACTTACTTACTTACTTACTTACTTACTTACTTACTTACTTACTTACTTACTTACTTACTTACTTACTTACTTACTTACTTACTTACTTACTTACTTACTTACTTACTTACTTACTTACTTACTTACTTACTTACTTACTTACTTACTTACTTACTTACTTACTTACTTACTTACTTACTTACTTACTTACTTACTTACTTACTTACTTACTTACTTACTTACTTACTTACTTACTTACTTACTTACTTACTTACTTACTTACTTACTTACTTACTTACTTACTTACTTACTTACTTACTTACTTACTTACTTACTTACTTACTTACTTACTTACTTACTTACTTACTTACTTACTTACTTACTTACTTACTTACTTACTTACTTACTTACTTACTTACTTACTTACTTACTTACTTACTTACTTACTTACTTACCTACTTACATACCCCCAATTGACCATAGGCTGTCCACCAGTTTTCTCCAACTTACTCTGTCCTGGGCTTCTCTTTCCAATTCTGTCCAATTTTTGTTCATTCCTCTCATATCTTTGATTGATTGAATAATTCGACTGTTTAAGCAGAAAGTAATTTTCATCTCTTCAATAGATTCATTCATTCATTGCCTATAATTTTGTATTGGTATTCGGTAGCCTGTCTGTTTGTCTTTTCTTATTATTGGTATTGATTGAATTACTTGGTGTCTTTCAACTAATTTACATCAATTGAAACAACTACTTTATGAAACAGATTGTTCAATTGTAAAGGTCGTTGTGTCAAGAAAAAAAATGCTCTTTCTCAATGTCGACGTAGTATTTCATCTTTTGTTTAAAAAAAAGAACTTTAATAGGAACTTTCCGAATTATATCATACTATGCTACATCGAAAATTCATTCTAAACTTCTGAATTCCTCATCATCTTTATCTTTCGCTTTCTAAATTTATCTCACTTAATTATACTTGTCGAGTCATATTTGTGAACCCTAATCTTCTGCATTATTGCTAATACTTCTACTATCTCTACCACTATTGGATTTGAACTGAGAGTTGCATCTCTGTGCTAATGTGCGGTATGGCAACCGGAACTGATGTACATACGTACGAAATTCCACGTTGTAACTGACTGACTGACTATATTCTGGCATCAGATTGTTCATACCGGTTGTTTTCTACCTACTAGTATAAACAGAAAATACGTTGCCTCACACGAATTTAGTCTTGTAACGTTGATTGATACTAAAAAAAAACTTATTTGTGAGTATCCTGTTTAATGGACAACATAGTTTTTTTTC
The DNA here is from genome assembly GCA_944470395.2 of Schistosoma turkestanicum. Taxonomy (NCBI): domain Eukaryota; kingdom Metazoa; phylum Platyhelminthes; class Trematoda; order Strigeidida; family Schistosomatidae; genus Schistosoma; species Schistosoma turkestanicum. Next base: position 11,951,486 of record OX103974.1, on the reverse strand, counting down.
TTCATTTTGAGACTAGTATCTCTCATACAAATCGATTGTACTAAAATTAGCATTGTTACACAGCCTACACAACATATTCTCACTTTTGCATAGATGAGTTGTTTACATCTTTTTAGTCATATTATAATCACTCTTATGTGTATAACCTCCATCATGTGGGTGTAGTAATCTTGTATGATGTGTTTATTATATGCTTGCTTGCTTGTATCTATCTCATGCCCACAAATGTTGAGTCATGTTCTAATTAAACTGCGTTGGCGCATCGGCCTTCTCCAACTCTCTCATCTTAACGTATGTCTCTAGAATAAATTCATTCAATCTAATTCGTATTTGGTGTTTTATAACCTCCATCGCCTCGATGGGGTTTAGCTTAGGTAGGATGTACCAAATCAAACAGTGAATTTATGTTCTTAATGAGATCAGAAAAAATCCAACACGGTCACTGTAGTTGGTTAGTTTAGTTAGTGAAACAAGTTGATTACTAATTACGAACATTCGAGATTATGTTACTGTGAACAGAATCTATTACCAATTCGATAACACGAGAACTGATACACAAAACCTGTCAACAATGGAATGCAGAAGGAGACAGACAAGCAGTGTAAGAAGTGTAATATTAACGACAACAAACGATAAAAGAAAAAACTAGTGAACTGACAGTGAAGTCAACTATACAAGAAAACTTGTACTCGTATTTATGCCTAACAAGAAGGAACCAACACTTATTCAGACAAATAAAAGTTTATTTGAATCACTAAAATACAATTTAAACTTGAGCAAACTGAATAATTTTGTAGCTGGCTACTTTTGCTTTAACCATGATCTCTGTTATTGTTTTACTCATCAAACAATGTTTCATAGTAATCAAGTTTTTTGTGCTCACTTTCTGTATGTTTCTTTTTTACACATATATCAGGTCGTTTAGATGATATGCTAAATGTTAGCGGTCATTTAATTAGTACAGCAGAAGTAGAAAATGCTCTACTATCCGATTCTAATGTTACTGAAGCAGCTGTTGTTAGTCGTAAACATCCAGTTAAAGGTGAATGTTTGTATTGTTTTGTTACATTGAAAGATTCCATACCACAAGATCATTTAAATGGATCAACTATGAATGTTGATAGAATTACACAAGAATTAAAATCAGAATTATATCAAATTATTCGACGAAAAATTGGTCCATTCGCAACTCCAGATTATATTCAGGTAAAATTGTGATTTCTCTAATGACCTATCTATCTATACAGCTATGAATTAAGATATATAGTAGATCTCACTTTTTGGTCATCTTATCATAACATTTTTTGATTACTCAGTGTTTGTGTGTGTGTGTGTGTGTATGCGTGTGTGTTTGTTTTTATCTGCCAAATAAATATTACTGCCAAAGAATACATCTTTAGTTGTTAGTGTGTTTTTTTTCTTTCTTCAGACATTGAAAATTGGTTTTTCTAAGTTCAATGTGATTTTTCTAGTTAGTAGTGTAAAAAATTCATACTAATTATATGGACCTTACTGTCTGGTAATTAATTCACTTGAAAATAATAATAATAATCAGTTGACTGAAATTTATGCTAAACACGTAGAATAATTTTTTTAAATAACAAATCAAGTGAACTATTTCTATTTTCTAAGTTTTGTTGTGCAAATTTCGTTTTTTTAATTGATAAATAAAAAAAGCAATACAGTTAATTGTTTAACGATGTGTTTCTTTTTTGTTTGTTGCCTAAAAGTTCCTAACAGTTCAATTTCCATGTGTGTTGCTGCTTGATTGATAGTTTAAATGTTATAAGGAAAGTAAATAACTTCAGGGAAAAGAAAACATAGAAATTGGTTTATTTATTGCTGCTATACTTGTCATCTGGACTATGTAATCTCAGAGTTTTATAATATCGCTGGTTTGTTTGTTTTGGTTTTTTTTTTTGAGGCCAGTTACATTATCAACACTTTTGTGTTTGCATTACCGGGTTGTGAAGATTGTTGTTAAGTTACACATTTTTTGAAACCATGAATCGATCAATGTTAGACCACACCATTAGAAACTTGGAAGCACTGAACTGTGGACGTTTCGTCCTGGTATGGGACTCATCAGCAGTGCACATCCACGATTCCTGCACCCCGCAGGATTCGAACCCAGGACCTTGGGTATTGTGGGCGAACGCCCTAACCGTTAGACCACTGAGCCGGTGTCCAACGGTGTTTTTAGTATTCATTGGATACTGTTTTTGTTTCAAACCTTTTCATTGGTCACGAAAATGTATGATGATTATGTAAAAAGTGAAGATGACCAATGTGTGTGTGGAATTCCATGAGAAATTGAAGGTATTGAAAAAAAAAGTAAATTAAAGAGAAAATGATTCTTTTACAGTCGATGAAACGTTTCAATTAGAGTTAATAAGATTATGTAGATGATACAAGAATGAAGTAACTATGAATGTCTGTTGAGGACGTTAGATCCCAAGAACTCATTTGATAAAGGGCCTAATTTTGGATGCTATGTTTCCGCGCATAAGCTGCTCAGTTGACCTTGAGATTATAAGTCTCACTCGGAAAATCCTCCACTGTCATTGGTTGATGGATTATTTTAGTAAGCTATTTTTGTGGCTCTCTCAAGGATGTTTTTATCATGTATAAAGAAACTCGATTTGTGTGCTTGTCAACCTCAGATTTTATGGGTACTTGTAGAATACACTTTCTGCGTCTTATCAAGACTTCTTGATGCAGTTAGCAGGGCTGGAGACAATCAAATCAGAATAGCCTATCGTGTCACTGGATCATTTATCTTCACTCTCGTTCACCGAGTAAGGTGAACTCATAATAGTTTCAAGCATATCAATGTCCCTTATCAATACAAACATATTCGATCTCTTCTGACTTCTCTCTGTGATTCACTTTGCAAGCGATTGTTAATAACGTAAATTTTACACATTAATCTATGTACATAATTCTAGGAGAGAAACAATCAGGATTTTAAGAGATTTTTTTCTGAATAATCAAAATGCATATTGTCACAAATGAAAAATGTATCTTCATCAAAAGGAATTTGATGATCAGTATATCTTTGAAAATTGACATGAGAATAATACTCTAAGAATCACAGATGTGTGTATTATAATCTAAGTTGACATGTTTTATTAACAGCAACAAAATAAAATCATATCTAACGTATAAAAAATACACACGCAACCGAAACAATACGACATCTTCGTGTTAGTCAGAAACTAAAAAAACCAACATCTATAGTACGAAAAAAGTGTTACGCATGCACGTAAACACGACAGTGCGATATGCTTGAACTACTGCGAGTTTACCTTAGTCGGAAAACGAGAGCGACGATCCGGCGATACGACAGGCTGCCCTAATTAGATTGTCCCAAATCCCAATTGAATAGAACAAGACTTGATATGAAGTAGTACCTGCATTCTAAAAGCATCCTGAAAGTACGAGGTCCGAGTCCAATAGAGAATCAGGATTCCAAACTAAGGATCTGGGTCCGTGTCATAAAACGTTACAGATATAGTGCGTATTTATACAGTTAGGTCGAATACGAAACAGCATTGAAACACGTGACATTGATAGCTCGGACGACCATAATATTGACCAATAGAACTAGACTTACAGATAATTAATTCTCTTAGGATATTGGTTGAATATTCTAACATAAAGAAAATGAATTGTACTTAGAAATTCCAGAGTTGCAAATTATTCATTATTTTGTAGACTGTGTCTTTTCGTTTTTGTGTAACCGTCTTCCACCTTTCTTTTTCTTTTCTGTTTACACTTTCAACAACATATATGTGTGTATGTAATAGAGTGCACCAGTATTGCCAAAAACACGTAGTGGTAAAATTATGCGACGTATACTACGTAAAATAGCTAATGAAGATTATGATTTTGGTGATACATCAACTCTGTTGGATCATTCATGTTTACAAACTTTAATACAATTGTCAAAATTAGTCATTCATGATGGTAATTAATTTATTATTATTATTATTACGGAGATGAAGAAAAAGAAAAAACAAATTACGTTCAACTCACAAATCAATACATGGATGAATGAACGAACAGGCATAATTTTTTATATGAATGATATTGATACCTATTTCTCTCTCTATATATATCTATCTATCTCTCAGCCTGTTTATTATTTTCTTAAACAACTAAAGAAAAATATGCAACCAATTGACCAATCAATCAGTCACAATCAATCAAAACACAACAATGCATTCAAATTATCTACTTACATAAATAGATATATTATTATTATTATTATTATTATTATTATTATTATTATTATTCTATCCCTAAATAGGACTGTTGTCTTAATTATCTACCGTCTTGCATTGCAATATATATTCTCATTCATTCATTCATTCATTCACATCATTGTCATATTCATCATGAGTGTGATAAGTATTATCATTATTATTATTTATATTCTCTTGTCTTCAATGTTGTGTTCACTTATTGATCTGTTTATCCCATTCTCTTTGCTTACTGTCAATCACATTTATTACTATTATTATTATTATCCGTGTCACTGTTCTTGTTCCTGTTACACTAGATCTATACTTACACAGTGGCGATCTTGCGTCAACTGTGAAGAACTTCACATTACTACTGGTGTTAGTAGCAGTAGTAGTAATAGTAGTGGTAGTAGTCTAGTGTTGTGAACTGTTGTTACTATTTTTACTGTCTATTCATCTCTTCTGATACAATATCTTCATTCTCATATAGGATATATATATATATATATATATATATATATATTTATATACAGATTTACATATTATTGCATGCCTGCCTATACACTACTAGTACCCTGACCACAATGATCAACTTTTTCATTTCCATCACCTTTTATTATTATTATTATTGTTGTTGAAATAAGCTTTTCCTTCCAATACACACTTCTCACCTCTTAATCAAGTCCAAAAAAAGGTTGTGTGTTATTGTATGCGCTTTTCTCATTCATTAAATTTCGTGCTTTCTATTTAAAAGCAAAAGCAAAAAAAAATGTTTCTCTTTCGAATGTTATTTTTTAAATTGTAGACTTACTTTATCATTGATTGAATATGTTTACTTCAACTTCAACTTCATCTTCCTTGAAAACCATGACAACGCCTTGGTTTGTCTGCTTGTCGAATTGGGTAAAAAAAACAACAACAACAACAGTTTTTCTTTTCGTCAACTAAGATGAACTAATTAGGTGTTATTAATTTTTATTCAAGCCTTTATTATTATTTTTTACTGTGACATTCTAGCCTTTGTTCTTCTTCTTCTTCTTCATTCCTTCCCTCTTCATTCCTACATCATTTTTTTTAGAATAAGAGAAAAAAATTAATAATCATAATCTTATGGTTGTGACCATTTAGTTACTATTATTATTATTATTATTATTATTATTATTACTATTGTTATTTGTAAAGTGAATAATGGGGCGACTATTGACATCCCTTTCTGTTATTATTATTATTATTACAATAAAAACTATTTACCTAGTCTTTGTGTTGATTTTGACTAACAGGTTGTTGAATTGTTATGACATTTAACTAAATTTATAGATGGGTAAATAGTAATAGTTTGAAATATGTTTTTGATTGTATAATGAGTGTGTACATTTAATTGATAAGCCTTGATTATGGTGAAAGTGTACATCGTAAATTTTTATTACTAGAGCTGGTGAAGAGCAGACCTGGACGTGGTTCTATAGACCACATTTTCACACTACGGCAGGTCCTGGAACAAAGACACACATTTAGACGTCCGACAATAGTCGTGTTCCTGGACCTAAAAGCGGCATTTGACTCTGTTGATCGTGAGGTTCTGTGGCAGTGTCTGTCATTGAAAGGTGTGCCGAGGAAGTACATTAACCTTATACTAGCTCTCTACTCGAACACTACTGGTCGGGTGAGAGCATATGGCAAACTGTCATCGGAATTCTCTACTTCAAGTGGTATCCGTCAGGGCTGTCCACTCTCTCCATTCTTGTTCAACTTTGTTGTAGACATCCTCTTAGAGTTAACATTAAGCTCGTCAGATTTTTCAGGGGTTCACCTTCTACCAGGAAAATCGCTTACTGATCTAGAATATGCCGATGACAGTTACATTCAGTGAAGACGCTGTCAAAATGCAAAGTCTTCTGACTACCATAAGCAACAATGCGAGCATGTTGGGGATGCGGTTCTCACCCTCGAAATGCAAAATGTTGCTTCAAGATTGGGTTTCATCGGCAGCTGAACTGGTGATAGGGAGTGAAGTAGTCGAGCGTGTAGACCGCTTCATTTATCTGGGTAGTCTCATCAGTGCTGATGGTCAAGGTGACTGACAAAATCTCAGCTCGGATACAGAAGGCTAGATTGGCTTTTGCCAACCTGCGTCACTTATGGCGCAGGCAAGATATCCGTTTGCTGACTAAAGGATGGGTGTACTGCGCAGCAGTTCGCTCCGTTCTCCTATATGGCTGTGAAACATGGCCAGTGAGAGTAGAAGATGTTCGTAGGTTACTAGTATTCGATCATAGATGTTTAAGAAGTATTGCTCGTATATTTTGGGACAACCGAGTAAGCAATGCTGTCGTTAGGAAATATATAATCCTTCAAATGTCAGAAATGAAGAAGAAAAACAATTTGATTTCAAATGAAAAAACCTCATACAAAAAGTTATTGAAGATGCGGCATTTCTTGTGGATGTGAATTACCAGGTAGTTGCAAATGTTATAAGGTTATATTTATATAAAAATGAATCAAGAGTTGAAGAGAAAAAAATAGGAAAACAATCAAATAAGAAAATCAATGAGGGGATTCTCAACTTTGTTGAAGAATCAATAGAATTAAACCCATTAATAATAATGGTACAAATTCGAGAAAATAAAATAGAAAACATGTTTTCTTTATATAAACCTATCCCTTGAATCCATATATAAGAAGAATAATTTATAGACTTCAAATTATACTTTAAAAAAGGTTTCTTATGTACATCGATTAATATCAACTCAGAATCAAGTAAAATTAAACGACAGATGTCCAAGATTTTATGAATATCAAAGACTCCTTCATAAGATTTTTTATTGATGAATCATCCTTTAATTTGTATTTGAGAAGATCTATATACAAGAGGAAAACCAGCAAGTGCCATGGTTCCGTCAACATGTGGAACTAATGTAAGTTTGATAATATCCGCAATAACAGAAAATCCAGTACTTTTTGCTCAAACGTTTGTTGGTTCAGTGAACTCCGACAAGTTCATTCACTATTTTTTGATCTGTTATTTGAAAAATACAATCAAAAATTCAGTTTTTTTAAGAATTGCATTTTTATCCTTGATATAATTAATGCAAAGATCCATTACTCTAATATTACCAAACAATTTTTTTGATGAAAAGGCAGTAAAGGTTTATGTTTTTGTCCCCTTACAGGTAGTTAGTTAGTTAGTTATATGCTTAATCTAATTGAATTTGCATTTTCAAAAATTCAATCCATTGTATATAAGAAGATCACTGGCAAACGGATTTCATGAATCATTTACAAATCTTATATTAAATTCTGTAAATCAATTAACCACAAATGATTTGTTTACGAGGTGTTTCGAGGCATATACGTCGTAATTGTTTAAAAGTGATTGCTAAAGAAGGCTTTAATTAAAAAATAGTAGTAGTCCTTTTATTTTTTCAAAAAAATTTTAAAAATCGCTGTGAAGATTTTAAAAAACCCTGTTTTAAAAATTTGAAAAAAACGAGTTCAAATACTGCACATACACATCAATTTTCACTGATCAGTTTCAAGAGTTTTCTTAATATTTATCGAAACAATCGTCTATGTATTGGAAATGATTACAAGAAACTTGAAAGGAATCAGTTATTATTATGCATTTTTCTACCCAGTTCAACAACCTCTGACATACACCGACTCCGTATGAACATTTGAATTGAATTGTCAAGATTTATTAACAACTATATTATAATTTTGATTAATTTTATGAAAACTCCATGTATTTTGAGGTTATTCGGTCATTAGTGAGTGTTTCATGCTCTGATGTACTTCATAAAAAAAACAATTTCCAGTATTTTGTAAAATAACACGGAAGTTATTCATTTGATCCTTAAATAATTGAGCATCATTATTCACTGTTAAACTTCACCTTCTTAATGAAGTTGATTATTGTTATGAAATCATTATTAAGGACAAGTTATTATTATCCTGTACTAGTGTGATGTGAGCTACTTATAAGTAGTATATGACGTGAGTGTCAACGTAATGTCTGGCAGCATAATATGGGGGAAGATCAAGAAAGGAAGAGTTAGAAAACAATGGAATTTGTATGAAACGCATGAACAGTGACATTGGATTGATGTTTTGCAGCAGGAACAGTCCAGTTCGATATGATGAACTGATATTTTGCAAATGAACGATTTACGATATGGTTTTTGCGATTTTACTGAGTAACTCTGTAATTTTCGTTAAATACAATTCGGTTGCCCCACCTGTGTTCTCGTTCACTACACTAGTTAATGCAGAGTAAATCGGTCACATGCACATTTAATTCTGTAATATCAAAGGATAGATAACTATTGTGCATATGTCATGAATATATATATATATATATATATATATATATATATATATATCATTGGAATGGCTCATTTAGAAATTGTGGATAGTGACTTTGTTGTTCCTATGATCACATGTACACTTCACCTACCATTCGATCTTGCGTTACATTGTTGTCTGTCTGAGTTTGAGACATCATGTAATCTGTCGAAGCTTCTTCGGTCTTTCTTTGAATGGTAAACACTACCAAACACTGTCTAGTCTCTATACAATGTTGGTCGAATGATGTATTATCCAAGTTTGCTTTATTGTTATAAGGTTAAATGGTTATGAATGGTGGTAGATAATGTTGAATGAATAGAAGCATTTCATATTATACAGCTAATATGATATATTTCATATTCATACAATTTAATTGGGATTCAAATGATTTAAGAATATTAAAGATTCCCATTGAGAAAATAAGAACAACACATATAAGCGAACAATATTGTTTTCGATTAGATCGTCATCAGGCTTTACTCTCTAATATACATGAATATTTATATGAAAATGTTAATACCAATCAAAGCAATTTGAGTGATAATCACAATGAAATGAAAGAGGTAAAAGTACAAGTGGATAATAGGAAGATAGATGGACCGATTGTAGTAGGAAAACTTATAAAATATGATAGCTGAAGGAGGTCAATGGTGGATGAATAGAATTCAAATAATCATCAAAACATCAAAAAAATTACGTAATAAGCAGATGTGTAAAAATAGTAAAAATAATAAAATTAAAATAAATAAAATATATATAATGTTAATCGTTAGTTACGTCATATCCGGCCACGGAAGAGATAGGGGTGTCACGAATTTCTTCTGAATTGGGGTTGAATGTACGTATTCCTATGGCTTCTGTAATGTGTAGGAGACGGGATCGAACTCCGTTGGGAAATGATGGAGGTATACGATAGATCACCCGAAAAGATCTAGATTTATCTACAATGTGACCACTATCTACCAGGTGTGCTAAGATAGAACTGTGTATTGTTTTTGACTGACCCTTCTTAAAACATGCTGGGAGATGTTCACTCATTCGTTGTGTAAGTTGCCTGATAGTATGCCCGATATAGCTATCTCCACAGGAGCAGCTGAATTTGTAAATGCACATAGAGGAGGCCAACTCACGTAACTTATCCTTCGTTCGGGTAGACATCGCTGGTCAACTGGAGAAAGTCAATGCAAGTTTGGCACTGTTGAATGTTCTACTAATTACTCTTAATAAGATGATTATTTGAATTCTATTCATCCACCATTGACCTCCTTCAGCTATCATATTTTATAAGTTTTCCTACTACAATCGGTCCATCTATCTTCCTACTATCCACATGTACTTTTGCCTCTTTCATTTCATTGTGATTATCACTCAAATTGCCTTGATTGATTGGTTTAACATTTTCATATAAATATTCATGTATATTAGAGAGTAAAGCCTGATGACGATCTAATCGAAAACAATATTGTTCGCTTATATGTGTTGTCCTAATTCAAATGATTCAAATTTTAAACTCCAACCAACCTATACATTTAATCAGCAGAAATATGAATATCTATCAATTATAAGCAATAAGATTTCACACTAATCCTTAGATGTTTCAAAACTTTTTTTGGTAGTAAACAGATCGATACAATGCATAGGATTCGTGAATTATTGTATTTTTACTAAAGATATATGAGCAGAAAACAATACTTGATATGAAAGTTAATTATCATTATGTTTATTTACTGGTTCAAACTTAGTGTATTAGATAATGTGGTCTATTAGATTTCAACCTTTTAGCATAAAAATATTGTTTATTACAAGAACTGAAGGTCTCTAGGTTCGATCCCGTATGCTGAGCATCTGTATTTTGCTATATTTCTGAAGAACCTTCCATTTAAAAGTAGAAGGCATTCATAGGTTACCGGTATTTGACTATAAATCTTTTCAAGGGAATGATAATTTATGCTCTACCGGTTACTGTCACAGATGGCGAATCAATAAATAATATTGTAAATTTTTATTTAGTGGTGCACTCAGGACATATATGTCTGTTTGCTTAACTGTTGGTTACGTTAGAACCGCGGAACTCGCTTGATAAATGTCTTAATTTTGGATTTTATTCATGGACTGATCTGTTGACCTTGAGATCACATTTTTGTGATTCTCAAGGACGTTTCTATGATGCATAAATGAACGCGATTTGTGTGCTTGCTGGATTTGCTGGATGTTTTTAGAATACACTTTCTACGCCACATCAAGACTTTTTCTTCAGTTAGTTGGGGCAACGGATCAGATTAGCCTACCATGTCACTAGGTCATTGTCTCGTTCTCGTTTATTGACTAAGATGAACTCGTAATAGTTTCAAGCATATCAAGTAACGAGCATAACACTAACCAACGTCTGTCTTAAAGCAACATGTTAGTTGGTATGGGAGTAAAGTAAAAGAAAGCTGGTAGCATCTAAACCAAGATACAACATCAATCCTCGAAGTGGTTATTCATCGTTGAGGTGATCCGTGTCGACAGGCTTAAACTACCTACTTTGGAACCGTGCGATCATTATGAACAATGATTGATAACATGATTCAGAATCCGTTTCAATCGCGCAGATGTATTCCATTCTTTATATTCCCATAGATCTTCAGTGTCAAGGTTGTTTTAGACCATTTATTCCATGAGTTTGTTCATTGTTCTCGAATAATATTCTTTGTTCCTAATTTTGAGTTTC
>OX103974.1:11802767-11939682 GCA_944470395.2 Schistosoma turkestanicum | reverse complement strand
TTATTTACTGGTTCAAACTTAGTGTATTAGATAATGTGGTCTATTAGATTTCAACCTTTTAGCATAAAAATATTGTTTATTACAAGAACTGAAGGTCTCTAGGTTCGATCCCGTATGCTGAGCATCTGTATTTTGCTATATTTCTGAAGAACCTTCCATTTAAAAGTAGAAGGCATTCATAGGTTACCGGTATTTGACTATAAATCTTTTCAAGGGAATGATAATTTATGCTCTAACCGGTTACTGTCACAGATGGCGAATCAATAAATAATATTGTAAATTTTTATTTAGTGGTGCACTCAGGACATATATGTCTGTTTGCTTAACTGTTGGTTACGTTAGAACCGCGGAACTCGCTTGATAAATGTCTTAATTTTGGATTTTATTCATGGACTGATCTGTTGACCTTGAGATCACATTTTTGTGATTCTCAAGGACGTTTCTATGATGCATAAATGAACGCGATTTGTGTGCTTGCTGGATTTGCTGGATGTTTTTAGAATACACTTTCTACGCCACATCAAGACTTTTTCTTCATTTAGTTGGGACAACGGATCAGAGTAGCCTACCGTGTTACTCAGTCGTTGTCTTGTTCTCGTTTCTCAACTAAAATGAACTCGTAATAGTTTCAAGCATATCAAGTAACGAGCATAACACTAACCAACGTCTGTCTTAAAGCAACATGTTAGTTGGTATGGGAGTAAAGTAAAAGAAAGCTGGTAGCATCTAAACCAAGATACAACATCAATCCTCGAAGTGGTTATTCATCGTTGAGGTGATCCGTGTCGACAGGCTTAAACTACCTACTTTGGAACCGTGCGATCATTATGAACAATGATTGATAACATGATTCAGAATCCGTTTCAATCGCGCAGATGTATTCCATTCTTTATATTCCCATAGATCTTCAGTGTCAAGGTTGTTTTAGACCATTTATTCCATGAGTTTGTTCATTGTTCTCGAATAATATTCTTTGTTCCTAATTTTGAGTTTCCTATCATGAATACTACTACATTAATTAATGTTTGTCTTGATAACTTCCTCTAGTCATCACCCATTGTATATTATATGACAACTCTAATCGATCGATATATTACTCACACGTTTCCAATTGTATTTATGAGTACAATTTATTAAAACTTCTGTTCCCTAAAACGGAATAATTCATTAATTCCATTTAATAATTCATGATTGAAAAAAAAAATTGCTTTCAAAATCATGTGACTTGATCATTCAAATTGATTAGATTATTTTATTGATAGAATTATTCCCCCCTCCCTATCTTCTTCACTTGTTATTGAGTACATGTTGATTATATATTATTATTATTATTCATTCTACTATTTGATTCCTGAATGGTCTGTCTATGTCTATACTACCACATCTATTCAAATAAGACAACCATAAAATCCAATCAGATTTTTTAATTTTTATTTAAACTGTATCGAAATTGTCCTTGCTTTTATCCTATTGGATAATCTTATTCAAATTTTTTTATTTCATTTTTTTTTACGAATGTGTTTGTTTATCTTACACATGATTCAATTGTGTTCGAATAGAAATACTGATACTAGTTAATAGAAAAGACTCTATTCCTTCCTTTCTTCACCTTTCTTTCTTTTCGTTTAATAATAGAATTATGGGAAAGTTCATTGATTAGGTGGTTTTTGTATAGAGAAGAATGTATGTATGTATGTATGTATGCATTCATATCAAATAGTTTATTATTGGTTATCTCTGTCAGCATGAAGTAAATCGATACACTACTACTAACACTAACACTACTGATGTTGTTACAGATCTCTTTGAAAATAATTTCAGTTAGTTGAGAAGAAAACTAAGAAATTAAAAATGAATTCATATTATTTCTACCTTCAATTGTTCTTAATTTTATGCAAATGTATGGTATCTTTAAGTGAATAAAATTGATGACCTAGTTTCCGATGTCATGTTATTAGGTTTGATGCCTATGATTTATATTTTAGTCATTCGAGAATGTAACTCATAGGTTTATACAAGTCACTTCTGTACATAAAATTATCAGTCAAATGGTCACCTACAATGTCGAGTGCATAACTTAGATTGGCTTCTCAAAACATCTCTCCGATATGCTTCTCCTCGTTGAGTGAGATATATGAGCTGATCATATTGGATGCCTTAAACTTGTAGTCGAGACAGACTAAACTAATGAAATAACTGATTTGTAGTTGTTTCTTAGCATTGACACATGTCAAACAGGTCGAATAATGAACGGTTAAGTTAAAAGCAGCAAGTTTGTGACAAGAAAGTGAAGTTGTATTCTAAACGTAACTCTGTAACTAAACGTGGTAGTAGTAAGAATACTAGTTTTTTCAGTGATATTTTCTTCTCACAGAATGAATAATCATAAAAGTTTGACAGTAGTTCACAACTTAGCAGAGATTGTTAGCGCTCGTTGGCAAAGTTTGAAAGATACAAAATTAAATATGTAGAATATGACCACTCATTAATTTTTTGTCATACGTGACACACATACTCGAAAACTTATCTCTAATTGCGTTAGACATATTAATGAACTGAGACAGTAAGCAAATACAAAAGGTATACAAATGCAAACAGTGAAAACTGATAGTAAATAATTATTTATACTCATGAAAGAGTACTTACTTACTTACTTACTTACGCCTGTTACCCCCAATGGAGCATAGGCCGCCCACCAGTTCTCTCCAACCAACTCTGTCCTCGGCTTCCCTCTCCAGTTCTGTCCAATGTTTGTTCATTCCTCTCATATCTTTCTCTATTTCTCTGCGTGATGTGTTCCTTGGCCCTCCTCTCTTCCTACACTACAAGTCTATAAAAGTGTAAGAATTTAAGTGAAAAGCATTTTGAATTTCTCTCTCTTGTTTATGCACAGAAGGATCAGAAGTGATTATTCTCTATTAGTACAGGATAAAACACCTATAACTGACAAAATCCTCAATGAAGAGTGATCGAAATTCAATTTTGAATATTAGCAGTGGGACGATTCAAACATACAAAACTGATGATGATAATCATCTAGTATGTTATTATTTAGCTTCAACTTACTTACTTACGCCCGTTACCCCCAATGGAGCATAGGCCGCCCACCAGTTTCTTCCAACCAACTCTTTCCTGGGCTTCCCTTTCCAGTTCTGTCCAATGTTTGTTCATTCCTCTCATATCTTTCTCCATTTCTTGGCGTAATGTGTTCCTTAGCCTTCCTGTTTTCCTTTTGCCTTGAGGATTCCATGTAAGGGCTTGTCTCGCGACGCAGTTAGGTGCTTTTCGTAGTGAAAGAGTAGAATGTTTAAAAACCAAGTTTTAAGGAAACTGACATTTAAAAGTCGCACTAAATATTCAATGTTTAGACTAGGTTTATGGAACGATTGGTAAGAATTTAATGTTTCTCCGTTTTGGTTTAGAAGTATGAAATTGGTGCGCTGTACCCACCATTTTCGTCCTAGTAAGAGACTCATTATCAATGTGCCTCTGTGACTTCTGCTACTCTCAAGAATCGAATCCAAGACATTCAGCCTTTCGGGCGAATAATTAATTTATGGACCGGCACCTACTGTTGTTAATGTCTAACTCTGATCAATCCAAGTATTTAGCGCAACCTCACCCACTGTCTTCAGTGAGTTACTGTCTACCTCTGCCTGGAGCTCCTCTGGGGCTATTACCTGTCCGAAACACGGATAAAGCAGGAGGGTTGGGTGTGAAGTTTTGTGACCCTACCCCGTAGAAAACTAACTCTTTACAAAGACAATTATCTTTGGTTTAAGATTGTTTCAAGCCATATCTTCTGTACTGTTAAATTAGTCTGGTTGTACACCCATAAGATTATGCGACTAGATCTTCTTGACGATATCCAAAAAAAACTGAATTTAAAGTTGAATATTTCGAATTGATTGTATTTTCCACAATCGATGATATGAGATGAATGCACATTACCTTTTACTAAACATTACTAATATCAATAATGATTACTAACAGTCAAATAACTCATAATATATATACATTTGTAATTTTGACAAGAATACAAAATTATGTGCAAAACAAATAATTCAGTTTTCATATACATAACTAAGTAAATTCAAAAAGTCAACTCATTTTAAAAAATGAAATTCCTTTTCGATAAAAAATATCTCTTTGTTTCAAGCATACTTGAGCTTTCTGTTGAACACTATAATTTCTACCCCAAAAAATACAAATAATTGAACTGATTTCATTAGTCAAAGTTACTTTTTTTAGTATTTTTACTAAATTAATTACATAACAAGATTCTGTGTTATTCAATGAGAAGATAAAATGTTTTTTGACCGAAAGAAAACTAAATCCTATCTATGTAATTGATTAATTATTCATCCTGATTCATCATTTTGTATTGTTGACCAGTGCAGTTTTGGTTTAGGTTCTTAGCGCTAGTTGAAAACTCCTCCTGTTTCAATTATGTTTTTATGTTAATTAATATTCTGTTACGCATGTACGTAAACATGTCAATTTGATATGCTTGAACTATTACGAGTGTTTACCTTAGTCGAAAAACGAGAGTGAGGATTGAGGATCCGTGGATACGACATGCTACTCTAATACGAGTGTCCCGACCCCCCATTGAGTGAAAGAAGAAGACTTTATATGGAGTAAAACATGTATTCTACAAGCATCCAGAAAGTACGAGGTCCGAGTCCAGTAGAGAATCAGGATCCCGAACTCGGAATCCAGGTCCGGTCCCGGTCCATTAAACGTTACAGATAATGCGTATTTATACATTTTGGTCGAATAGGAAACAACATCGAAATCTGTGACATTGACAGTCAAGATGATCAATAGGAAACAACATTCGAAGTGACATTGATAATCAGGACGACTAATAAGTACGTAACACTGATATCTAGGATGACCATAATATTGACAAGTAGTAATTAACCAATAGGAATTGACTAATAGTTCTCTTAGGATATTAAATCAATATCCTAACATATTCTCACCAAAGAATATTTACAATCTTGAATTGCAAGCAGGATTGGAACTCGTGCCAAACATTGTTATTTTGTAGTGGAGGAGCACACAGGTGAGGGCAACCGAATTGTATTTATCGCAAATTACAGAGTTACTCAGTAAAATAGGAAAACCATATCGTAAATCGTTAATTCGCAAAATATCAATCCATCATATCGAACTGGACTATTCCTCTTGTAAAACATCAATCCATTGTCTGACATTTCACTCACTATTCATGCGTTTCGTACAAATCCCATTGTGTTCCCACTCTTCCTTTCTTGATCTTCCTCCATCTTCTGCTGCCAGACATTACGTTTTTACTCGCGTCATATACTACTTATAAGTAGCGCGCACCACAATTTGACCGTTAACTGATTTTCTCTGGGCATGAAACTAGAGGTCATGGGTTGTACACTTTGTCACTGAGGTATTTGACCCTTGACTGATTTTCTATAGGCGTCAGACAAAAGGTCAGAGGTTGTCGATACGCATTTCCAGAGTCCCACATTAGAACAAAACGGCTGTTTTGAACTTCCAATCTTCCATTGGTAATCTAGCTAAGGTCAGTTCATCAAAAGTTAATGTATACTCTTGTTATTCTCATTTTACTTTTGATTTGATCCTTAGTATAAGTTATGTGAAAAAATTATACTTTTTATATATATATATTTTTCTATTTAAATAAAATTTGTTCTATTTTCAAAATTTAAGCAAGAAAACAATCTATTTTATTGTTAACATAATTGATTAAGGTCAAACTATTGTATAGTTAGTTATTCATTCTGTAAAATAATAAAATATAATATAATATGCAATAATAGTAGTTATTGTTGTTATCAATAATTCTCTTTTTCAGAATAATCAATAAGTAAGTGTAATCAGTCTTTAAAGTGTAACAGTTTTTGTACAATTGTAGAAAGAGCTACTGGACACCCATGTAGACAGACGAATGTATACATTAAGTCATTTAAGACAGGTTATCAATTAAAAGATAAATTCTTTTTCAATTAAAATTATGAAGAAACCTGGAAGCACTGAAGGATGGCCGTTTCGTCCTAGTATGGGACTCTTCAGTGGCAGTGCGCATCTACGACTGCCGCAGGATTCGAACACAGGACCTTCGGTTTTGTGTGCAAACACCTAACCTCTGGACCACTGGGCCAACAAGAATTTCATTCAACGGAATTGTACCTTGTTAAACTGAATATAAACAACTAACCATTAGGAATATAAGTGACCATTAATCTCCGTTCATCATTTTTTTTCATGTTGATTGACATTGATAACACAAACACAAAGTAACTTAGTGTGTTTTGTAAGCTTTATGTGTATTTTTCTAAAAAAAAAAATCTCATTTCACCTTTTGAAGAATCTGTTTCAAACAAATTTATGAGAATTTTAATTAATTAATATGTATAAGTATGTGGTCAACAAAATATGCACATTCTTTAGTGTTACAGAACTTGATTCAATAATAAACATACGGTGAGATGAGATATATCATCAAAGCATTTAAAAAACATTGATCAAATTCTTTCAGATTATTTTGATAAAAATGCTTATTTCAAGAACTATTTCATTAATCTTCGAGAGACTTTAAAATCAGAATTGTTTGCCAAATTCATTCATCTCTTTTGTAAGAAAATGTAGTGAACAATCTTATCAATTATTTTGTATTCAGTGTTCAATGTTATCTCTGTTCAATGACACATTCATTGTTCAATATTGCGTTAGTCTTTTTTGATAATGCGCTTGTATATTTGACCCATATCGATTGGTAAAATATTAACTTAACTTTATTATTGTCTTTTATTATTCTTATCAACTTCTATTGCTATCAGTAGTGACATTAATGATAATAATCATCATAATAATAGTGGTAATAATAACATTACATCAGTCATTATGTAGTGAGGGAGAACACAGGTGGGGCAACCGGATTGTATTTAATGAAAATTACAGTTACTCAGTAAAATCGGAAAACCATATCATAAATCGTTAATTTACAAAATATCAGTTCATCATATCCAACTGGACTGTTCCTGTTGCAAAACATCAATCTATTGTCACTATTCATGCGTTTCATACAAATTCCATTGTGTTCCGAACTCTTCCTTTCTTGATCTTCCCCCATCTTCTGCTGCCAGACATTACGTACGTTGACACTCACGTCATATACTACTTATAAGTAGCTCGCACGACAATTATACTACTATAATTTATTTGATTGCTTACTGTCAGAGGTGTAATCAGTCCATATCGATTTACGAATGATTTGGACTGTTTCTCTCTCCCTTTTTGTACACACAGAAAAGATGGCGAATATTTGTACGTCATACAGACAGATACAACACAGAACTTCGTACATAAATACATCACTTCAGGTTGCCATACCACATCACCTCAGAGACGCAAATGTCAGTTCAAATCCAACAGTGATAGTAATAGTAGAAGTATTAGCAGTAATGAAGAAGATTAGGGAACGAAGATATGATTCGAGAAGTATAATTCAGTAAGATAAATTTAGAAGGAGAAAGATAGAGATGATGAAGAATTCAGAAGGTTAGAATTAAAAAGCACACAAAGAATGGATGCATCTGCGCCATTGAAGGTCTCTAACCATTGATGACTTTCGTCTCGCAGACCCCAACCAGATAGCCTACATATACCAACATAACTCAGTCCACTTGTCATTATTTGTACGTCATTGCTTTCAATGATATTTACCTTCTCTGAACTGAATAATGTAATTCCAGAACTTTCTATTTCATTCTGAACAGCACCATCAACTCTTGTTCAATGAAAAAAAAATGGGTGACTTTTATAAAACAATGAGAATTTAGTATATTCTAAATCGAAATCAATTTTCAATATCTGTGAAATTTTTTTCTCTATCGGACGATGAACTGATTTATTTTTTTTATACAAATTAATAAAAAACATGACTAGTTCAAATATTTTAAAAGTACAATGAAGGTTTATTTGGTGTTTTTTTTAAAAAAAAACAACATATTTCACATTTATGGCTTGATTTGAATATAAGCTTTATTAATTTAAACCCAAATGTTGTCATGAGTCATCAAAAAAAAAATCAAAACAAAACACTTATAGGTCAGGTCAATCGGATGTTTCAATTCAAGATCAAGCAGCACTTAAATGAGCAATACTCAATAGACAGAAGCGATTGGTTAAGATTCGATTTCATTTTCTAAGAGAATAATGAACATTATTGATTTAAAATCTGGTTTAATTACATGAAAGATACATGTCAATATTTATGAATGAGTTTGTATGTATGTTTTGATTTAGTCAACCAATATATTTATTAAGGCAGCTCTAGTTAGGCCTGTGTGTAGGGAGCGTGTGTACCAATCAGTATCGGAAATTGGACAAATACCTAAAGTAACGATAGTAATAATTTAACCAAATCACTGTTGACGGAGATGCCTTGGAGGACGTTAACACCTTTACATATCTGGGCAGCATCATCGACGAGAAAGGTGTATCGGATGCACATGTGAGGGTGCGAATTGGCAAAGCGAGGGCTGCATTTCTACAGTTGAAAAATATCTGGAACTCCAAACAAATATCAATCAACACCAAAATCAGGATTTTCAATACAAATGTCAAGACAGTTCTACTGTATGGAGCGGAAACTTGGAGAACTACGAAAGCCATTATCCAGAAGATACAAGTGTTTATTAACAGTTGTCTACGCAAAATACTTCGTATTCGTTGGCCAGACACCGTCAGCAACAACGTACTGTGGGAGAGAACAAGTCAGATTCCAGTGGAGGAGGAAATCAGGAAGAAGCGGTGGAAGTGGATAGGACACACACTACGAAAAGCACCTAACTGCGTCACGAGACAAGCCCTCACATGGAACCCTCATGGCAAAAGGAAAAGAGAAAGGCCACAAAGAACACATTACTCTGAGAAATACTGAAAGACATGAGAAGAATGAACAAAAATTGGACATAATTGGTACGGGAAGCCCAGGACAGAGTTGGTTTGAGAAAACAAGTGGGCGGCCTATGCTCCATTGGGGGTAACAGGCGTAAGTAAGTAAGTAAGTGATATTTTGGTATTACTTTCCATAGACAAGGGAGCAGGAGAGAGAGAGTTATGGTAAGTAAAATTCGGGGAAAAACAGTCAACTGCATTAAGGGATTGTGGAAATTATTGAGTTTCTTAGTGTAATCGCTAGTCGATCAATATTAGACCACCAATAGAAACTTGGTGTGGGACTCATCAGTAGTGCGAATCCATAACCCTTGCACCTCTCAGGATTTGAACTTGGGTCCTTCAGTCATGCATGCGAACGCCAAACATGTGGATCACTGAACCAGTATCCAACGGTGTTTATGTCGAACTTCGATCAATTCACAGTCTTTCGCAACCTCATACACTGTCTTCGATAGACAGTCAATTGGCTTAAATCAGTGTCATCAACATTGTTGGTATTATTCTTGTCACCACTTTTAATTAATCAGTTACATTGAATGAAACGAAAACTTATTAAAACCAAAGCTGTAATATCTGAATCGACAATGAATAACAATCTATCTATCAGTTTATGGGAAAACACTGTTCATCAAATGTGTATATTATATCCGACTTGATATTTCTAAGTTCAAAAAGTTGGAGCACAACTTAATACCAGATAATTAGTTTCTACTGATTAGATTTTGTGGATATATGATACACATGAACGGTTGCCTCAACAATTGTCTGACTTCACATGTTACAAAATTTTTAATAGTAAAGGTGGAGTTGTACAACTTTCAGAAACTTTTGATAAACTTGTGGCTAATGAACATGTTATGAGTAACTTCAGATATCAATTACAAACAAATTAGCAAAGAGTGATTAGATGTTAGTTTGAAATAATTTTAGCTGTCTACGGTGATAGTATTGTAAAATTAATCTATTTATTAAAGTTACTAATGAGTAGTATAAATTTTAAAACAAAAATTAAGTGTTGATTGACTGACAAATCAACTGTTATGATTCTCACTGTACGTTATTGGACTCTTTCTATCAGGCTTCCATTAATGTTCTGCATTTCGTTGAAAGTATAATAATAAATCGTATCAGTAAGTAAACAAAAGATTTATGATCTGCTTCATAATTTGCAGTCATTTTTATACTGATTGTTACTCATATAAATGAATAACTTCTCAGACTCAGCAGCAGGATATAATATTTTAAAGTAACTCATTTAATTCAACTTAAAAATTTGACTCTACTCGACATATCTTGCTGTCAGTTGATACATCTACTACTCTAAATCTTGACAGTGACTTTCTTCTCACTTTCCTGGTGATGATGGATGATGGACATATATTATCTTAAACTTAGACAATAACACCAATATATGTTTATTCAATGGTCTTGAGGTTGAAATTTCGCGCGCGAGAACAACAGTCTTTGGTCTGATTCCAGCGTGTGAAGTTTGTGAATATGCTCGGCTGCAAGGACGAAACGGCCGTCCTGTGCGTATAAGTTTCCATTGGTGGTCTAAAATTAGTCGTTTAATAATTTCATTGACACTCCCCAGAACTGTAGAGGAAGGGCATCAAGTCTGAAAAGCAGCTTCAGCGAATATTTTTGTATGGAAAACATTAGCATGTGTAAATGTACTTTTGACCTCTATAAAATTTTGGAAGAGTGATAAATTTAGTGACAGAGTTTGCAGTTATCCACTGAAAGTGTGTTACATAGTCCATCATTTTGCTAGAACTTTTCCCGGCGTATTTTCAGTGTCTGGATGGCTTTTGAAGACATAACAAACATATACACCATCATTATTAGTAATCAGAATAATTGTTAGCATCTCATATTTGTATAGATTTCGTTAATGTGACAAGCACAATAGCTGTTGACTGGTTTATAAATAAATGAATATTACAAACTTCATGTTAACTAGTCAGCTTTTAAAATTTACGAGAGTCATCTCTAGAAATGTCATTAATGATTGTTTCGTCTATTGATTGGCAAACCTCATTTTTGTTTGAATCATATACACTACTTAATTATACTCAGTAGCATGAAATTTATACATAATTTTACGGTTCCTTCAGCATAACTCGACATCAACTAGCCACAACGAATCATTTCTGTATTTCGACAATCTTATTGACAACTTCTGATTTGAAATGTCAGTTATCCCTCCTTTCAATGTACAATCATGGAATTTTTGTATGTTTTGGATAACTTGTCTCATTTCCTAATATGATGCAAGAATTTATGTTCCACTATTCTCTGATACTTAGCTTTGTTGAAACCCTGTATATATATATACATAGTATACCTATTTTTACTCGACCATATAACAGTTCTTTTCAGGACTAGATCTGAACTATCAAAAACTTCGATATATTCCGACAAATCTCGACAATTAGTTCCTGAAGTTCTCGTGTAAATTGATAGTTGAATTAGAATGATCGAAACTACCTTCGGATACTTGACAATATAAAATCTTCACCCAAGTGTGAACGTTGTTAAAATCCTTAATCTTTTTCCCCCTAGCAATCATATCATGAAATCATATGATTAGAAAACAAAGGAGTACTTTTTCGTTTGAAAAATGTAAATGGAAACACATTTTTTTTCAGTTAAATGCACATTTACGAATTGTTAATCATTTTCTTCAAAAATTCAATAACATGTAACATTTTGTTCATTTTGTTCAAATAACGCATTGATGTTGTTTTTTCTTACTTTTTTTGGTGTTTATTTCTTTTTTCTAAATTAAGTAAAAAATAATGTTTTATTTGTATTATATATAAAATTATTGCTATTTTATTATTATTGAATGTACAATTATTTGTAAATTTAAAAAAAATGATATCTGTCAGTGTTTATCTAAAATCATCATCATTCTTTCAATGTACAATTTTAGTTCACTTTTATTATTATGATCATTATCATCAATAGACATGTGACTGCATTTTCTTTTTTGGTATACAATAAATGTTTCCATAGATTTGTACGAATTCATTTTATTTTTCTGACAAGATTGTCATGTTACTTTTTTTAAGAAAGGTAATCTACATGATGAACACATTGTTTATTCAAGAAGACTTACTTACTTACCTACTTACTTACTTACTTACGCCTGTTACTCCCAATAGAGCGTAGGCAGCCCACCAGTTTTCTCCAGCCTACTCTGTTTAATGCTTCTCTTTCCAGTTCTTTCCAATTCTTGTTCATTCTCCTCATCTCTGTCTCCTTTTCTCGGCTTAATTTGTTCCTTGGTCTTCCTCTTTTCTTTCGATCTTGGAGGTTCCATGTGAGGGCTTGTCTCGTGACGCAGTTGGATGCTTTCCGTAATGTGTGTCTCATCCACTTCCAGCGCTTCTCCCTGATTTCCTCCTCCACTGGAATCTGATTTGTTCTCTCCCACAGTACGTTGTTGCTGATCATGTCTGGCCAACGAATTCGAAGTATTTTGCGTAGACAACTGTTAATAAACACTTGTATCTTCTGGATGATGTCTTTCGTAGTTCTTCAAGTTTCCACTCCATACAGTAGAACTTTCTTGACATTTGTATTGAAAATCTTGATTTTGGTGTCGACTGATAGTTGTTTGGAATTCCAGATGTTGTTCAATTGAAGAAGCAGACATATAGGATACAGTGTAAAATAAAAATTCATTCATATGCAAAATATTCTTTAAAAATACCTTAATTCTTAACTACTCACAAATGGACCGAAATTAATAATAATGACTGCTAGATTCCTCCATGTCAGTGGTATAAAAAATATCAAGGTCGTAGGAATCCAGACAGAGTTACATAATTACATACATACATAAATACACAGAAATGGACCGAAATGAATAATAATGACTGCTAGATTCCTCCATGTCAGTGGTATACGAATTTCAAGGTCGCAGGAATCCAGACAGAGTTACATAATTACATACATACATAAATAC
Organism: Schistosoma turkestanicum; assembly: GCA_944470395.2. Taxonomy (NCBI): domain Eukaryota; kingdom Metazoa; phylum Platyhelminthes; class Trematoda; order Strigeidida; family Schistosomatidae; genus Schistosoma; species Schistosoma turkestanicum. The sequence goes on along the minus strand of OX103974.1, from coordinate 11,926,739 downwards.
ACAGATACATACACACATCCAGAACGATTTTCAAATAATTTTTTTTCATTACAGAGTTGTGGAGATGATTGAATTTCATTGAAATTATGAATTGATCATTGTTAAACTATCATTAAAAACCTTGAAGCATTGAACTAATTTTCTCAACCTTGAGTCGTTTTTTTTAATCTCAAGTTTAGTCAGCCAATTAACTCATTGATTCTTAGTTCCCTATTTCTGTTGGGGATGTTAGATCCCCAAAACTCGCTTGATAAATGCCTTATTTCGGTATTTACGTTTGCGAGCATGGGGTGATCAGTTGACCTTGAGATTTCATTTCCCACCAGGAAAATCCACGGCTGTGATTGACTGTTGTGTATTTTAGTGTGCTATTTTCTTAACTGTCTCAAGGACGTTTCTATGTTGTATAAATAAACGAGAGTTGTATGGTTGATTGTATTGTGTGATTGCTAGGTGTTTGTAGAATATACTTTCTACGCTTACAAAGTCTTTTTACTCGGTTTGGGGATTCAAGGTAGCCTACCTGGACGCTGGTTCATTGTCTCGTTCGCGTTTATCGACTGAAGTAAACTCGTAATAGCCTCAAGCATACTTAGTGACGAACTTATCAATTTCCATAATGGTTGTTATCTTGTTGGTGAAAGAAGCCATTGTATCATATTTACGACCACTATACTCACGTACAGTAAGCTTATATCAGTTTCTTTATTTATTAACTAGTGTTATCAGTTTGTCACACAAACTAACCGCCTTCAAACGAAATCAGTTATTCGATTCATTTATGCAATTCATTAAACTCTGTTTGATTAAAAAAAATATTAGATAGTAAGTTTTTTTAAAAAGAAAACTACAAGTACATTTGATTTTTTTTTTGTGACAATGACATTACTTTATATTAATTAAAAATACAACATGAAGGTCATCATAGTCAAAAAAAACAAACAAAAATTTCGATTTAAATGAATAAAAATTAAAAAAAATAAAAAATAATAATAGTAACTGAAATTTTTTTCTCATTTCTTGCAACATAACTAATCAATTTTCCTTTTAAAAGTTCATCACAGTGTGTATGTATATATATCACTTTTATTTTTGGTTCAATTATGATTAATGACTTGCTTGTAAATTAGATTCATTCGATATATATTGATCGAAATTAATAGTTTATCAAATGTTTAGTGAAAAAAATTCAATCAAATGTTTGATTCGAATCAAATTTACTATTCATAGTGATAAATACTCATAACTTACTTACTTACGCCTGTTACCCCCAATGGAGCATAGGCCGCCCACCAGTATTCTCCAACCAACTCTGTCCTGGGCTTCACTTTCCACTTCTGTCCAATGTTTGTTCATTCCTCTCATATCTTTCTCTATTTCTCGGCGTAATGTATTCTTTGGCCTTCCTCTTTTCCTTTTGCCTTGAGGGTTCCATGTGAGGGCTTGTCTCGTGACGCAGTTCGGTGCTTTTCTTAGTGTGTGTCCTATCCACTTCCACCGCTTCTTCCTGATTTCCTCCTCCACTGGAATCTGGTTTGTTCTCTCCCACAGTTCGTTGTTGCTGATCATGTCTGGCCAACGAATACGAAGTACTTTGCGTAGACAGCTGTTAATAAACACTTGTATCTTGTGGATGAAGGCTTTGGTAGTTCTCCAAGTTTCCGCTCCATACAGTAGAACTGTCTTGACATTTGTATTGAAAATCCTGATTTTGGTTTTGGTCGAAAGTTGTTTGGAGTTCCAGATATTTGTCAACTGTAGAAATGCAGCCCTTGCTTTGCCGATCCGCGCCCTCACATCTGCACCGGATCCACCTTGATTGTCGATGATGCTGCCAAGATATGTAAAGGTGTTAATGTCCTCCAAGGCATCTCCATCAAGAGTGATTTGATTGGTGCATGTTGTGTTGCATCAGAGAATTTTGCTTTTTCCTTTATGTATGTTGAGACCTACTGCTGCAGAGGCTGCTGCTACACTGGTCGTCTTCTCTTGCATTTGTTGTTGAGTGTGCGATAGAAGAGCCAGGTCATCTGCGAAGTCCAGATCGTCCAGCTGCGTCCTAACTGTCCAGTTGATACCGTGCTTCCCTCCAGATGTTGACGTTTTCATAATCCAGTCGATGACCAGGAGAAAGAGAAAGGGTGAGAGTAAGCAACCTTGCCTAAATACTCATAAACTATGAAGTATTCATTGTTAGGTGAATAAGAAATGAGGAAAAAGCATTGGATGTGGATTGTACACTGTTGGGGATGTTAGATTCACAGAACTCATTTGATAAAGGTCCTCAGTTTGGACTTTATGCTTCGCGCGTGGGCCGATCAGTTGATGTTGAGATTATGTTTCCCACTCGGAAAATCCTTGACTGTCACTGGTTGATGCAATTAATTCATCTGCATTACGGGGTTGTGAAGATTGTTAAGTCACACATTTTTTGAAACCGTGAATCGATCAATGTTAGACCACCATTAGAAACCTGGAAGCAATGGACGGCCGTTTCGTCCTGGTATGGGACTCCTCAGCATCTTCTCCGAGTTATAGTGGGAAGACGTGACCAGTGACATTCAACCTGTTCGGGCGTAGGCAGTGTCTAACGAAGACTGTGTATGAGGTTGCGCAACTCCGTGAATTTGATCAAGTTAGACATTAACACCGTTAGATACCGGCTCAGTGGTCCGATAGTAAGGCGTTCGCCTACAATGCCGAATGTCCCGGGTTCGAATCCTGAGTGGAGCAGGAGTCGTGGATGCGCACTGCTGATGAGTCCCATACCAGGACGAAACGTCCGTATTTCAGTGCTTCCAGGTTTCTAATGGTGGTCTAGCATTGATCGATTCATGGTTTCAAAAAATTGATTTATCTTCAAGACCGTTAGCCAGAAAAAGTAGTGAAAGTACACACAACGACTCGTTGATGACACTCTATTTTATTACTTATTACATTGGAAGAACTTTGACAAAAGATTTCTATAATTGTACAATCCAGATTAATGTGAAGTCATTAGACTTGTAAACATAGATCTTTTATATTAAGCCTATCAGATAAGATTAAACAACAATTTTAGCGATCAATATAATTGAACAATAAATTAAAAATGTAAAAGACCATAGAGATAATGCAGTGTTTGAAGATAACTAATCATAAACAAGTTTAAGAACGATTTTATTCCAAGTTTTTCCTACGTCAAATGGAATCAAGGTTCAATATTTATTTATTCTATTAAAAGATTGGTAGGATGCCTATAGGACATAACTGTCAGCTGAAAATGTAGATTTTTTTAAAATTGATATCAAATGGTAACCGATTTTACATTCTGATAGATGTTATTCCTTTTATTTAAATACAAGATTATCATTCATCATGACGATTACTTCAATTGTAAGAAATCGAACTCAAGTATACTGAATTCTTGGGCCATAACGTGACTAAACGATTGATTTTTATGATTTTTTTCGAAGTTTAATCTACTCTAGTAAGCGACTCAAGACACCAGATTGACTATGCTCACCACTAAATGTTCCATAATATCCCGCCGTCATTAAAACCAAAATAAATCCATGGTTGAGTATTTTATTGAAGGAGAACGTTGGCATTACATGGAGAGCAGGGCATTTAGAAAAATGGCAGCAACGCGAAGAGAACGTTGCGCGCAAGAAGTAGTAGAACTGTTTTTGGTACAGTTAAACAAAATGATTACAATAATGTTTATTTTTCACAAATCTTATTTGCTTCGTAGAAGCGTTCCACTACACTACTACAACTGAGTAAAGATGGTAAACGGTTGATGTGATAGTGGGTACTTATCAATCGAAGTGATTGGGATAAAATTGTTTTTATCACAGCCCTTGCTTATCTCAACGACGAATTCTAAGTAGGAGATGGTTGAAAGACAAGAAGCAAGACATTTGGTCAATTCATGAAATCGTTGAGTGAGTCATGTAAGTGGCCACACACTATCTAGTTGCAGTCATCACGATGATGGTAATCATTGATTGGAGACATGTTATAATATTTTCCGGATTCGGTCTCAATGATACAGACTCATCATCTTTTAGACCTTCATTTACAAAATAATGTTGTATTATTTTACTGTAAATTCATTGTTTCCCTTTTTATTGTGATTATATTTGTAAAGAAAGTACCTGAATTTTAGTGTGGATATACGCCTTTGTGAAAAAAGACAGCATTATACATTTGTGTATGGTGAAAACTAACCAGCTGTCAAGATAGTGTGAGCGCCATTCAATTTATCTACATATAAATGTATCATGTGAAATCGGAATAATGACTTGTTAATCTGTTCGATTTTATTGAAATCCTGAATCGATCAATGTTAGATCTCCATTAGAAACCTGAAAGTACTGGACGATCGTTTTGTCCTATTATGGAACTCATCCTCCATGCGCATCCACTATTCCCGCTCGTAGGATTCATGATTTCAATGAAAATCAATAGTCTCAACAATACTAAAATTAAAATTATCATATTCTTACTAGTGACTAGCTCCGTAAGGAAATTTCTCCGAATTCTAATAAAAAGTTGTGACTAATAGAGTTTAACCTTGTCTGGTGTGAAACAGTGCCTACAAAAGACAATGGATAAGGTTGTGTAAGACCGTGAATTGATCGAAGTTAGATGTTAACACAGTGGTCTAGCAGTTAAGCGTTCACACGCGAGATTGACGATTCTGGGTTCGATTAGTGCGAGGGGGCGTCGTGGATATGCACTACTGATGAACCGACCGTCCAGTGCTTCCAGGTTTCTGATGGTGGTCTAATATCAATCGACTTGTGATTTAAATAGAATTCAACAGTCTCCACAACCCTATAGTGAGTATGTAATGTTACGCATATTATGTTTATTCTTGCGGATACTAATTATGAACGCAACATTAGTATTCATTTTATTCAATACCATGTGTCTGATTACAGTAAAGAATTCTCAGTAAAAAATATATGTAAAATCTCAACAAACCACCATTTTAATGAACAATTATCTCGGGAATATTCAAAAAAGTATGTATTAAAAGTCTTTACACTTTGATGATTGGTTTCTCTGTTTATCAATAAGTGTTTATGAACAGTTGTTCTCCGATAACATTTATTCCTTGTCACTGGAATCTTTGTCATCTAATTTCTACAGTAATCACCTCTAGTATCTGGAGAGAGCAAATGAAGAGGAACATTTTTTGAGTTTCTCAGTAGCTATAGATTTGTGTTAGGTTGTGAAAATTTGGTGGAACTATCACAGCACATACAGTTAGTAGGCGCTTGATTAAAAACGTGTATAAAATGAGGGGAAAGTTTTACATTTATGCAGAAGGTGATCTGGAAATTCCGTCAGTTCCCACATAATGTTGCAAATCCATTAACCAACCGAAAAAGAAGGTAGACAATGAAACTTGAAAGAAACAGTTTTTAATTCAATTCATAGTCTCCTTAAGTATCAAGGAGGAAAAAACGTATCTTGATTATTTACAAAGTTCAAACAGCGTAGTAAAGAAGTGAAAAAAGGCTGACGTTTTTTTGTATTCAATCAGCTGATTCATATCACTGATTGATCTAATTTAATTTTCACAATTCTCTTCCTCATTCTATCAAACTGTCAAAATGTCATCTAAAGGTTGTTTTTGCGTAGAATAAACCGGGATGAACAAAAAAAAACGATACAATCCCACAAATTTCGTTACTATTATTTAGCCTAAAAATTCATCCTTCAATAAACATACCGATGACAATAATAGAAATTCCAATATCTAGAAAATGGAAACATATCGTAATCTCCCCTCCTTATTCTGACATCTAAAAGCGGAAAAAAAACTCTTTACTTAACGAAGAGACATTTGTTTTGTTTTTTTCTGAAATCGAATGATGAACCAAACTGATCCAAACGCCTTACTTAGTGAATTAATTCCTCCATGCAAACAAACACAGACTCCAACTTATTACTTACTTACTGGTTTATCTCCCACTTAAACACAAACTATATCAAGTGAAAACAGAAAGCAAACAAACAGAAGATTATGATTTGTTTTCGTTTCTTTACTGGTCTGAAGGTTAACAACAGTGAACAAAATCATCATGTGACTTGATAAATGTTGCCTGTGTAAAATCAGAAGTAGTAGTGGTAGAAGTAGTGGTCACGTGATCCATCTTTGTTAGGCAGCTTTGTTTAAATTATTATTTCAAAGTTGGATTGGATTGGTGGATAATGATGAATGATTGGTTGATTGATTGATTTACTTACTTACTTGATTGCGAATCGCCATGATGCATTATTATTCAATGAGGAAAATGAAATCGATCATCATAGATATCTATCTCTTCTATTCTATTCTATTTGTTTTCTATACATGAAATAAGTTGCATAACAAGTTTTCCCCTCCGGGATGAACTGTTTTTGTCTGAATTTATGTTTTTTTAAAGGGGGAAAATTTGTTGATTGGCTTTGTTTTTTTCGAATTGTTCACTATTCAATAGAATTTTTTTCGTTTTGTTGAAGTAGAATCGAATATCAGGGATTAATTAAGGTCAGACATTAACACCGTTGGATGCCAGCTTAGTGGTTTAGAGGTTAAGCGTTAGCGTGTGTGACCGAAAGTCCTGGGTTTGAGTCCCGATAGCACAGGGGTCGTCGATGCACAATACTGATGAGTTCCATACTATTGTAGTGAAGGAGAACACAGGTGGGGCAACCAAATTGTATTTAACGAAAATTACAGATTTACTCAGTAAAATCGGAAAACCATATCGTAAATCGTTCATTTGCAAAATATCAGTCCATCATATCGAACTGGTCTGTTCCTGTTGCAAAACATCAATCCATTGTCACCACTATTCATGCGTTTCATACAAATTCCATTGTGTTCCCACTCTTCCTTTCTTGATCTTCCCCCATCTTCTGCTGCCAGACATTACGTTAACACTCACGTCATATACTACTTATAAGTAGCTCACACCACACTATAACAAAACGACTGTTCATTACTTCCAGATTTCTAATGGTGGTCTAACAATGATTGAATCGTAATTCCAATGAAGATCTAATTACTTTTGTTTGTCAATTTTGATATTAAACAGAGATTATTACCTTCACACGAATCTGATTGTTTAGAAATCGATGTAATACAATAGAGTTCAGAATTTGGATGGTCATTTCCTATGCTACATATTCTTTTGTAATAAAAATAACTCATATATTAAGTTGAATAAGAAAATGTTTCCTGGTAAGATTGATTTTTCATTTGAACAAGACTTAAAAAACGAAGCAATAAGTTTTCGTAAGATTGAGAATATGTGTGAAAAATGGTTTTAATTTAAAGTTCATATGCTGATATGATTTGGAGAACCATTCATAATTAGAAAGAACTGACACGTTGCTCTAAAACCCTTATCGACTGATCCACCAAGAGATAGAATACAGGTAATTCACTTCTAGTGGTAAGCGTAGCATGTTTAAACCGCTAAGTCGAAAATCAGTAGCTCCATATATCCAGCTAGGTTCGATTCTTGACAGGACAGTGCACACATACTGTTGCAGAGTTATTAACTTCAGTCAGTCCATGATATAAACAGAATCTCCACAACCATCTCACAATGATTAATCATTATATTGAAACAGTTAAAAGATTACTAAATAAACATTATTGTTGTGCGAAAAAAGACATTTGTTATTCTGCTAATGACTTTTACAATAAGATTAAAACATTCTGATGCATTACTAAAACTGGCTAAAGATCATTTAAAGTAACAAAATTCACCTGTTTCTAGTTATTTACAGGTTAGGCATTCGTCCGCAAGGCCAAAGGTTCTGGGTTAGAATCCCGCCTGCGAGTAGCAGGAGTCGTGGATGCGCACTGTCACTGATGAGCCAGTCACCTACCAGGACAAAACGACTGACTTCTAATGGTAGTCTAATAATGTTTGATTCAAGAATTCAATTATTTAGAAGCAGTCGTGGAATTAGTTTGCTAAAACACTCTTATCTATTTCTACGGATAACAAGAAAACGAAAGTATCCTTGTAATAGTGATTAATTTGACCAGTTTTCAACTTGATAATCAACAACATATAGTGATGTTTATTTATAGAAAAGCACTGTTTTATTATTGTAATAAGATCTCATTTCCTACATTAAAATCGATATATTTTTCTTCTAATTTGGTGGTGTGTTTAAATTAACTTTTGTTTAAAAAATGTTTTTTATTTACGAACTGATATCAAGTAGAGAACTATGGAACACTAGATAGATTGTTTTGATTCACAATCTTATCAAGAATTATGCATAATGAATTTATAAAATGCACAAAATGAAATTTTACACGAACTATCAGTTCACATTCATCATTGACTGTATTGGAGAAAGGATTCAGTTTTATTTGATGAATAGCCTGTAGTGCCTCCACATAAACTTGAGCTCGCTCATATTTAATTTGATTAAGCCTTTCGATTAACTTATGTTGTAGCGAACAAGAACACAGGTGGGGCAACCGAATTGTATTTAGCGAAAATTACAGAGTTACTCAGTAAAATCGGAAAACCATATCGTAAATCGTTCATATCGTAAATCGAACTGGACTGTTCCTGTTGCAAAACATCAATCCATTGTCACTATTCATGAGTTTCATACAAATTCCATTGTGTTCTAACTCTTCCTTTCTTGATCTCTCCCCATCTTCCGCTGCCAGACATTACGTTAACACTCACGTCATATACTACTTATAAGTAGCTCACACCACAATGTAACCATGCTATTTGTATAGCAACAACCTATATGTACCATTGGTATTTTTTTTATTATCTGGTTTCTATGATCTTGTTTATACGACTGAGCATTGCATACGTCTACGCGCTTACTGATCCTTTTCGCTTTAATGTTAATCTCTTAATATCCCTATGAACTCACACGACTTGTCTCGCTTGCTTTTGACCTTGTCAATCATTCTTCGCTTTTATTCATGTGTGCTTGTCTATTTCGCTTGTCACATATCGCCTGTCTTATATTTGTCTGACTATATATTCTTAGTCACGCTCTATCTCTTGGAATTGGCTCATTAGCCTTCTCCAACACGCTTCGCATGTTCATCCGCTTCCTTCACCCATTCGTTCTCATTGTAATCCTAGGAGTTGGCTTAACAGCTTTCTCCAATTCACGTCGCTTCTTTTGTTTTATTCACTGTTCCTCTGCTTCGCATTGTGGTGTGTCCCAAATAAACGTATTCAACACTACGAGTTCACTTTCTGATTTATAAACCGTCAGATTCCATTTAGTAACGACAATCTAAACGAGCTAAATACCAAGCATAAGAACACACAGTGAATCGGCACACTACAAGTCTATAAAAGTGTAAGAATTTAAGTGTAAAGCATTTTGAATTTCTCTCTCTTGTTTATGCGCAGAAGGATCAGAAGGGATCATTCTCTATTAGTACAGGATAAAACACCTATAACTGACAAAATCCACAATGAAGACTGATGGAAATTAAATTTTGAACATTAACAGTGGGACGATTCAAACATTCATAACTAATGATGATAATTATCTAGTGCGTTATTATTTAGTTTCAACTTACTTACTTACGCCTGTTACCCCCAATCGAGCATAAGCCGCCCACCAGTTTTCTCCAACCAACTCTGTCCCCGGCTTCCCTTTCCAGTTCTGTCCAATGTTTGTTCATTCCTCTCATATCTTTCTCTATTTCTCGGTGTAATATGTTCATTGGCCTTCCTCTTTTCCTTTTCACCTTGAGGGTTCCAAGTGAGGGCTTGTCTAGTGATGCAGTTCGGTGTTTTTCGTAGTGTGTGTCCTATCCACTAACTCCACCGCTTCTTCCTGATTTCCTCATCCACTGGAATCTGGTTTGTTTTCTCCCACAGTAAGTTGTTGCTGATGGTGTCTGGATTTAGTTTCAACCAATCATATAGAAATACAAATTAATTTATGATCATGTATTTCAACCAGTTATTTTTTTATTAGTTTAGATTATTTGTAGTAGTCAATTAATGTTCGGCTTGGATAAAAAATATCATGTAAAACACGTACAACTTTAAAACATAATATTACAAACAAACAAACAAAAAATCGGTAATTCTTTAATTGCTACTAACAAACTGAATAGTAGTAGTATGTATTCGTAATTTGTGCAAAAAAAAAACACTAATTACATTACATATGATGGATGTATGATCTTGAATTATTGATCTGCATGGTATCTTGATGATATTCACAGGATTTGTGCTTGTTATCAGTGGAATTTTGTAAATTTTTGCCATAAGAAACAGAGGCTGGGATACCTATGTATACACCAGCGGATTTGTGTGTGTGTATTCTATTAATTCACCCTGGCACATAAATCAACACTGTATAGTTAATAGTTTTATTGCATAACAGTTAAATTCTCAGTGATTAGGATACTTTAATTTCCCCCCAAAAAAATTTAAATCAAGAAATACATGTATATATATGTACTGAGCGAAAATGGACCACGGATCTGATAAGTCCGTGTAGATGTATTTGCGTGTGTGTGTGTGTGTGTGCGAGGGAGAGCGGAGCGTATGTTAGTGCATATCTGAAGTTTATTGATTCAAAGTAGTTTTGATGGAAATTATTTGAATTTGGCAAAATGTAAAGGTGAAGGATTCATTTGATCTTTGCTGATCTATGAAAGAGAGAGAGATAGAGGGAGGGAGAGAAAGGGAAATAAGGGAATGTTAACTATAAAATATTTTGATTAGTACAGTTCATAGTAATAATAATAATAATAATAATAATAATAATAATTCTTGATAAAATACTTTTCCTACAGTGTATTATTATGCACTTTTATCAGGAATTTTGATAAATGCCTTTTACATTCGTATAATTGTATAATTGTATAAATTAAAATTTAACAAAGTGTAGATTGATGTAATCAACTTTGAAATTGCACTGTTTCTATGAAGCATAGAATAAGATTTATCTTAACTGTCTTCATCGAGGTAGTTAGAGCTGTTTTGACCAAACCCTAGATATTCTAGTTGATAATTGTATTATTTCACAAGTGATTGTGGTGATTAAGACTGAACACTGATGCTTTCACAATGTTGTAGTTGCTGAAGATTATCATAAGGATATCGAAAGTAAGACTAAAGAGTAAGTCGATGTAACTATTCAAAAAGTAGATAGTAGTTATCTAAGTATACATTTTTTTACAAACTGACTGATTGATGGATTGAAGTCTGTTATCCCACATCAACCATATGCCATCAATCAAGAATCGCCAACCTACTACATCCTGAGCTCTCCTTTCCAGGTTTATCAAGTTCTCTTCATTCTTTTAATGTTTGCGTACAAATCTCGGACCAGTGTGTTCTTTGGTGTGACCTCGAGGTTCTAACCCAGGGCTTGCCTTGCGATGCAGTTTATTGATTTTCAGAATGTGTGACAGACACACCTTCAATATTTTTACTAATCTCTTCTTCAGCTGGCAGTGGTTTGTTCTCGGTCACAGTATTGTTATTTTTGATGATTTCTAGCCAAAGGATCTTCAGTATCTTGTGTAGACAACTGTGAATAAACATCTGCATCTTTTGAATGATGGTCTTAGTGGTTCTCCAAGTTTTCACTTCATACAGTAGAACTGTTTTGACATTTGTATTAAAAATTCTGACTTTGGTATTGGTTGATAGCTGTTTTGAGTTCCAGATGTTCTTCAATTGTAGATATATTGCTCTTCCTTTGTTAATCCGTGTCTTTGCCTCTGGATCAATTGGTTTAGATTTCTAATTTCAATCATAAGGTGAGACGATCATTCAATGTGGTTGGTGACAACTGTTTTTCTCCGGACCTATCTGAACTTTATTAGTCACAACTTACCCCTATGGTCTCAAGAGTATTTTGAAGTAAGCCATCAGTTAGTTGACTATACTTTAATGAAAGTGATTTTGTTAATATCGATTCTAATTGGTAGGTTGTATTATTAAAATGTTATTTATCAACATAAATTTCGTGTTTTTTTTTATTGACGGGATTGTGAACTTTTAACCCTGTTATGTATTTTGGTATACAAATTTTCAAATAGTTGACGTAAGAATGTTTATCCTGGCATTTTTATTTATGATAACTTTTAAATAATGTTAAATAACATACAGCAATATTAATTATATAGAATGTACAGTTTACAAATACGCTAGTGTTATTCTGTTCACTGAACTAAATGGCTTAGCTGCTGAGCATTCACTGTTATGCTAGACAGTATCATCAGCTTTTACTTTATGTAGATCAGAGCATGTCAATCAATGATAGCATAAGTTTACAGCTTCAATAATACACTAACTAGTTAACTAGCACAAACACTAGTTAGATAGATAAGCATTAGAAACCAGAAGGGATCAGAGAACTCTTTCTTTGTAGTGTGTGACTCTTTGAAAGTGAGTATGAACGATTCTACCAGAGACTGAATCCAGGATTTTCGATCTATTGATGAAAGTTTAACCTTTAGACCATTGAGTTATCGTCTTATAGTTCATATTTCTAACTTCAACCAATTCATGATATTGGGGCAGCCATCTTCCGTTACGATTGATGACAGTAAGTACTTTCCACTTGATGTAATCGAACTTCATCGGTTGTAAGTTACCACTAGAAATCCAGTAATGAACACCCAAAGTCATTAACTAATGAATACAATACGCTAATGTTAATCTAGAAAACTTGTGCAGATTGTTGGTTCAATAATCAAAACTTGATTTGATTAGATAGATTCTGAAAACTAGTTAAATATCAGCAGTTTTATATCAAGGATTTACATCAGTTGAAGAATCATTGTAAACGAAATAGTACTTAACTAATGTTTCTTTTTAGTTTGGAATTTTCCGATAGTGTTTATGGATTATGCTTGCATAGACGTAATCTAAGACTTAAATCCTCGTGATGAGTATATTTCGGACGCTTGAAATTTAATGGACTTTTATCTATCTACAACACCTACTTACTTACTTATGCCTGTTAACCCCAATGGAGCTTAGGCCGACCACAAGTTTTCTCCAACCAACTCTGTCCTGGGCTTCCTTTTCTAGTTCCACCCAATTTTTGTTCATTCTTCTCATATCTTTCTCTATTTCTCGACGTAATGTGTTCCTTGGCCTTCCTCATTTCCTTTTGCCTTGAGGGTTCCATGTGAGGGCTTGTCTTGTGACGCAGTTCGGTGCTTTTCGATCTAAGAAAAATAATCGGGTAAATTTAGTTGAATTTATTTAGTAATTTTTTTATAATGTGCTTTAGGTCGAAAGAAAGTTTGTGTTAGGGATGTTAGATCCCCAAAACTCGCTTGATAAATGCCTTATTTTGATTTCTATGTTTGCCAGCATGGGCTGATCAGTTGACCTGGAAATTTCAATTCCCACCAGGAAAATCCATGGCTGTGATTGGCTGCTATGTATTTTAGTATGCTATTTTCATAACTGTCCTAAGGACGTTTCTATGTTGTATAAATAAACGAGAGTTGTATGCTTGATTGTACTGTGATTGCTGGATGTTTGTAGAATGTACCTGTACGCTTACAAAGCCTTTTTTTACTTCCACTGGGATTCAAGGTAGCTTACTTGGATGCTGGTTCATTGTCTCGTTCGTGTTTATCGACTAAGGTAAACTCGTAATAGCCTCAAGCATACTTAGTGACGAACATAATAATACTTCCTTCCTGTTAAATGAGGTATCATTACAAACTACAAAATATTCCCGTTGCATAACACTGGAAGTTTCATTGTAAATTGAAATGGAATTTCATAAACGATTGTTACAGCATTTAACTTCCCTGTTTTAATTCCAGTTTTTTTTATTTAAAGAAGAAAGATAACTCATTTTCCAAAAAAAACAAAAAGTAATTTCACTTAATCAACTGATCGATAAAATCGATCTAGTCAATCTACCTACCTATAAAACAGAATTGAATAAAATTAATAAATAACGTGATAGCTGGATTTCTTGATAAATGTCTCGAATCAATCCATTATTCAGGTAAAAAGACACAAAATGTAAGTGAAAAAAAACAAAATAACAGAGCGAGAGGGAAATATCTGTACGATGAATAATACACATTATGGGATTGAGAATTATATGTGTTCCCGTAATTAATTTGGATATGCATATAATTGACAGATTGAATAAGTGAACAGATACTAAGAGAGTATTATATCATACATATTAGAAATAAATATACAACCATTATTAAAGACACAGTTCATGTTTGTTTGTTTGTGTTTTTTTTTAAAAAAAATTTTAACATGTAAAGTTTTGTTTTACTAATGTGTATGAGGTGTGTAAATCATGTCCAATATTTGTAGTTTATTATATATCAAGCATTGAATCAGATTGGACAATTTGTGTATATAATGAATGGTGTAGTATTATTGGATTTGATTTAGGAGCTCTGTTTAAACATTTTTTGACAAAGTTTCATTCTCTTGTCTGGGCAGTTAAATTATGAAGTGTTCATAGTTCTTTTGGACAGCGTGATCAATTGTGGAGAGTGTTGAATTTTATGGAATGTTTCATTGAAGTTAAACATTGACACCGTTAGATGCTGTTGGATACCGGCTTAGCGGTCTACAGAATAAGCGTTCATGTGCGAGACCTAAGGTCCTGGCTTCGATTTCAGCTTGCGGAGTCGTGGATGAGTCCTATACTAGCATGAAACGGTTACATCGTGCTTCCAGGTTTCCTATGGTGGTTTGACATCCATCGATCCATGATTCCACCGGAACAACAAGCTGTATGATGTTTAGGTAGATCTTTGATGTGCGAAAAGTCAGTTCAGTGATTGAACACTATAAATTAGTCAACAGAATTATTTTATTGTACTAGCAAGATATCTTCCCATATCCTGTTAGATGAATTTCAATTTTAAGACAGAAGTTTCATTTTAGCACTGTAATAACTGTTTAGTAACTAGTAGTTGAAATATGAAAACCACTGAGGTTTTGTTATGCTCGTCAATTGATATCCTTGACGATTTGGTAAATGAGAGTGAGGACGAATGATCTAGTGACACGATAGGCTACACTAATCCGAGCGTTTCAAGGTCCCACTAAGTAGGGAAAGAAGTTTGGACAAGACGTAGAAAGTGTATTCTACAAGCACACAGAAAATATGAGGTCAACAAGCACACAAATTGAATTTATTCATGCATGATAGAAACGTCTTTAGGAGAGCCACAAACATAGCATACTAAAATAATACATCAACCAATGACAGTCAAGGATTTTCCGATTGGAAAATGCGATCTCAAGGTCAACTGATCAGCCCATGCGCGAAAACACAAAATCCGAAATGAAGACCTTTATCAAGTGAGTTCTATGAATCTAACGTGCCCAACAGGTGCACATAACTCAATGAAGAAGACTGTTGGATGATGAAAATTCCATTTATTCTACAAGAACACGTTTACCGTTGTTGATTAACCAAACTGATCGATAAATCAATTTTTTATAGAGATTCGAAGATCAATCAATCAATATAACATAGAGGAAATCCAAATATATGTATATGTACATCACACAATTTCTACACAATGCATGTTGTACATATACTAGGCTGAACAAGGTGCTCACTAGACAAACAATATTTTACTGAAAATAATGTATGTCACACTGAAATTAGAAAAAGACATGATCTCATGTAAATTATAGTGATGATTTCAAATGTGTAAAAACGCAAACCTCCAAAACTCTGCCCAAAAATATCGTAACAGTGCTCACTAGTGACTAGCTTCCTGAGGAAATTCTCGGAGTTCTAGTTGAGAAGATGTGACCAATGGAGTTCAACCCTGTCTCGGGTGTAGGCAGTAACTACCAAAGAAAAATAGGTGAGGTCGCGCAAAATCCCTAGATCAATCAAAGTTAGACATTAACACTGTTGGATCCCGGTCCAGTGGTCCGACGGTAAGGTGTTCGCCTACAATGCTGGTGCTGGTCCTGGGTTCGAATCCTGCGAGGAGCAGGAGTCGTGGATGCGCACTGCCACTGACGAGTCCCATACACCAGGACGAAACGGCCGTATTTCAGTGCTTCCAGGTTTCTAATGTTGGTCTAACAATGATTGATTGATGATTTCAAATGTATAGTGAATTAACTAGCGAAAAAATAGGAGAAATTTCTACACATTGCGTATAATTAAAACACACTACAAATATTCTATCACTTCAATAAAATTTATCCATTTATTAAACAATTTTAAAACTAATAAATATAAAACTGTACGAATAATTAATTATAAAAGTACACACAATGAATAGAATAATGTTTAGGCGAAAGTTTATCTCAACTATTGTTGACAACATTTAAACACAAAATAAAACAAAAATGATTATTATTCGAAAATAATTGAACATTGATAATAATAATAATAATAATAATAATTTTAAATTATCCACCGATTTGATATTTGTGATTAATTTTGAACTATTTTATAAAGTGAATGTGTTTTTAATGAATGACATTATTGATCAAAATTACATTTTGTATATAGATGGATGGAAAGTACAGTGTGAAATTGTTTTATAACAAAAACTACCTGAGAATGTAAAATAAAATGAAGGAGAACTATGCTAATACAATGATTTAATTGAATATTTAAAATTATAATGAAGAGTGTATTACATATAACTTAATGAATGACCAAAAAGGGTTACTTTTTACCAAGGAGAAATCTAAAACTTATGCGATTTTGAATTAGGCTGCAAATTAGGACGAAAGTGTGTTATCCAATATAGATGTTTCTCATGTCGTTTTTTTTCATGGTAATGAATGACCAAGAGATATCAGTTGCTTCTGGAAGAAGACCTTTCATTAAATCTTAGGAAAGATGATTTTTGACTGCAAAACGTTTAACTGATGCCGAGTAATGGTTGATGTAGTTGGATCCCCATCAAAGAGCGAATTCATAGAGATAACTGATATGTGAACATTTTTTGTTCAATTTGACCTTCATTCTAAGAATCCAAATCGGGACTTTTAAAGTCAATAGGAATTTCACGATGATATCAAAAAGTGTTTGAATGAGGTGATACCTAGTGAAAAGTTGTTAAATCGTGTTTTGTTTCTGTGAGATTAATGACTGGGGGGATGAAGATTTCTGTCTCAGTCACAATAATGTTACTTGTCATTGTCAAGCAGTTTTATTTTATTATTTGGGATCCGATGAATTCATTTAGTGATATGTCAATAGCATACCTTCTGACTGAAGTTTGTAATTCAAATTTCATAGCACCCTATAAATTCTTCAGTTTTCATTCCAGAACTGCGATTTTGACTTATGTTTACTTTGTACCAAACAAAGGAAACAGTATGAAATGGTTTTAAGTATCCTAGATAAATTCTCTTCATATTTCAACTTTACTTTGCTAAGCCATTTGTTTTTCTAGAAGAACATTAACAACATCCAGGTGGCCTTTTGTATCGGGGATTGAAATAGACTCAACTTCATCATAAAAACAGACGGATAATGAAAGGTAGATGTACTTCAAAACGATGTGATCTACTTCTAAAACAACTAAGATTGTTTTTGGAATTTTTTTTACAAATTTCATCTAGGTAAGCAGTTTTATGAAGTTGGATCTGGTCGGTTTTTAACTACAATATCGAACTCTTCAGCAGTGCGTATCCACGACTAGCTTTGTGAGAAAATTCTCAAAGTCCTAATGAGAATTCGTGATCAGTGGGTGTTAACCCTGTCGAATCTAGGCAGTAACTGTCGAAGGCATTGGGTGAGGTAGCGCAAAACCGTGGAGTGATCAAAGTTAGACAGTTGTACCGTTTGATGTAGGTTCAGTGGTCTAGAGATTCGGCATTGGCGCGTGAGACCTTAGGTCTTAGGTTGGATTCCCACGAACAGGGTTGGTGGATACACACAGCTGACGAGTGCCTTACTTGAACGAAACGGTCATTCAGTGCTTCCAGCCTTCTAATGGTGATCTAAAATGATTGAATTCCACGATTTTAATCTCAAACAACGGTCTTCATATTTCTACAATCATAATTTTCTTCCGGACGTAATAACTGAAAATTCTTCAACGATCACTGAATATAACCGTCTAAATCTTTCTGATTAGATTAAAAATCGAGTTTTCAAAGTCCTATTGAGGATGGAAAGCTGAATGAATTCTGAATTGATAAGAATAACACTGATAATATAGTTTGATAATGGCTCGTTCTACCTCAAATTCACTAATGAATTCTCATTCTCTTGTCGATCAATATCATTTCTGCTGTGTGTTCATTTCAATATCCTGTCCTATTATGATACCATACTTCAAGAGATTACTTAATTCTTCATATTTCTCCCATATGGTGTTTGATTTGAAAATTTAGGAGAATACTCTCATCACAGTTATTAGAAATATTTATAGTCTGAAGAATATCCTATATAATTATCATAGTCTAAAGTAACAAACACATTGATTTTGTAATCGACATATTTCGAAAATGTCTTGAATTCAGTTAAATCAATGAATATTTTCTGGTAGTGTTTTTTTTTGTTTTCAAAATCACTGTTCTATTGTATTGGTGGACACGATTAAGTTGTATGTACCTTGAATGGTTTGTAATTTATAGGTTTATTTGTGCATAGGCTAAATGAATACCAAAGTAATATTTATTAAGGGAAAAAGTAAGCTTTGGCTAATTGATCAGAATGCTGAATGACAAATAATTGTATTTATATATGTAATAATCCTAAGATTTATAAGCGACATTTTCCAGATAAAGGTAAACAAGTATATAACCTGCTGTAGGATTCAAACTAAGGTTTGGATTGAGGAATAACTGTCTAGGTGTAGGTTAGATACGCGTCTTGCCTAGTTGAAATCCAAAACAAGTGATTTGGATAAATAACGGTTCTAATATTCATCATAAATATAAATATATATCATCATTACCTAAACAAATATTATCACTCAGTTATTCCACCGACAATTGTTCAGTTAATCGAATCAACAGCAACAAATAAATGGTATACTATCCCTCCTGAATAGATCAGATTCGTTGTTTTATAACACATAGTGCTTCTCATTCTGTAAGAGTGCTTCAATTCACAATCAAAATGCATACTTCCAGTCCAAGCAAACAATTCAATCAAAAGAGGAACAAATCAATATGGCTGTCGCCATGACTAAGTATCAACTTAAACAACATAAATGCAGTTCAGAAAGAAACATAGAAACTCAGTGAAGGCACAAAAGAAATAGAAACTATAATTAAAATACAAATATTATCATCTCAAAATGGAATCGAACAGACTCAACAAAATGTACAACTGAAGGAATCAATAAGGACAAATTACAAATGTATACATGGAGGGATTTTCACAAACAAAGCCTTCAAAAAATGAGTCTTACACCTGGATTATCTAAAATCAACTAATCTATTCAATTACATTGATCAATGTGAAGTCTAAAAACATCTAACATCATTATAAAGAAATTCACTAGAAATAAGTTGAATATTCTAAAATTTGCTCATGAGATGGAGAAGAAGATTTGTAGCACAGGTGGATGATTGTGGTGCTGGTGTTCGGTTCTCTGAGCTGGGTGTTTTGGTTGTGGAGCTTTCATTGTTCTTCTGAACAACATTATCAGCACAAACTTCAGATAGAAATGAAACATTTTTAATATAATGATGCGTAAATCCAGTACTTACAACTGTTGGCAGTTAACAAAAGAACGTAAGAATCAGTCATATATACTGATTGTAATACGTGTAACCAGCAGTCGCTGAAGGGCGGATAGGATCTAAAATCACAACACACAAGGTTAGTTTAACACCTTACACCAAGAGAGAACACGATGTGGTAGCCACGGCACTCTTTTATTTGAAAATTAAATAACGCGGGGTTTGTACAGAGTGGCTAGGGTGGCTAGTTTACCAAAGTCTTATGAATCATCCTGTAAGTTCAGGGAACTCAGGGCTTGTTCTTCAGCCCTGAAA
Source organism: Schistosoma turkestanicum (assembly GCA_944470395.2). Classification (NCBI taxonomy): domain Eukaryota; kingdom Metazoa; phylum Platyhelminthes; class Trematoda; order Strigeidida; family Schistosomatidae; genus Schistosoma; species Schistosoma turkestanicum. The sequence continues at coordinate 11,906,784 of OX103974.1, read as the reverse complement.
TAGAAAGAAAACAGAACCGATTAGCAACATCATACATGGTGATTTTGACTCCGTTACAATACTTTCAGACAGAATATACTCAACATTAGTTGAGATTCTAGAAATGGTAGAATTTTCGTCAGCGCTATGAAATAATCTTCAGTTCCTCTATTGCAAACGCTAAAATGCGATTTGAAGATGTTTTTCGTCATAAACAAATATGCATTACGGAGTTGTGTAGATTGTTAAGTTACACATTTATTGGTTAGGTGTTTGCGCACAATTCCGAAGGTCCTGGGTTCGAATCCTGCAGGGTGCAGGAGTCGTGGATGCGCACTGCCGCTGATGAGTCCCATACCAGGACGAAACGGCCGTCTTTCAGTACTTCCAGGTTTCTAATGGTGTTGTAACAATGATTGGTTGATGACTTTTCAAATGTATTTATGAGGCAGTATTAGTGGATCAGAGTTCGAACTCTCGTCAATATGCCAATACTATCTATGAAATGTATTGAATTTCCATTGTTTAAATCTTAACAAAATTAATTTCTGTTTTTGATCCAAAGCAACTGTGATGCGCCACTTACAGTCACAGAAATCTATGAATGTTGTAGGTAGCATTTAACCATTATTTTTGTTAGTATTCCGCTAGCAATTAGAAAAAACTAGATCGATAGATTTCAATTGGGACTAGGCATTAGACAAGAATGATGCTGGTTATTATGTAATCAGTGTAATGGTGACAATGCTACAGATGAGTCATGAACCAAATAACTCAATAGTTAATCCATGACTGTAAAATTAAGTGACACTGATTTGAAGCAAACAACAGGAATCAGTACCTACAATATCACAGTGACAATTAGTATTGAGGAACTTAGGTACGAGTTTCCTGAACGACGTACTATCTCAAGCTATCTACGTTTATATACAAGAAGAAATAATTTTTACGACTGTTAGTGATAACACTAAAGACGGTTTATTCCAGCAGCTAATACTCACATGTTGTTCTCCACCATGTTTTCGACAGTAAGTAATGACTTCTTTTACTGGGGAAACAGTAAATACCAGAGAGTATTTGATAGTTGTTTGGTCCTGATATGATTACTTCCCGGTATGGATCATAGGGATGATTACAAAACATAGATATATGTTCCAAAATTTTCTAAATGTTCTTACTTCTTTAGTCAGTTAACAGTTTTTTATTTCTATCGAATATACAACAATTTTTACTAATTCTAAAGAATTTAAGAGTAGTGTGACATGTTTACCGCTGAATTTACCATATTTAGCAAGTTGAATTGATTGAATCCTAAACTATCAGTAAAGAAACGATACAGCATGCTTTTATCGAAGTCAATGCATCTAGGAGACTATGAACATGAATTCAGCTGGAAAAACATTAAATTCTTAAGTCAAAGGAACTCTAAGACTCCTAGTAAAATTCTGGAAACATGGTAAGTAGACCAAATAGCCAACAGATAGATACATCATGTGGAAACAGCAATCTATCAACTAATTCGCATAACGTCAACTATTAACACGTACAGGGATTCGCGGAACAAGACAATTCATTTTTATGCAAGGATAAACGAAGACAATAGACACTAAAAAGCCAACCAGTCACAAATAAGTGTATCAGAACGCATTTTGATTGAAGACTGGTGAAATAGCTGGGTAGCTGACTTCTAAATGATGATGTTATTCATATTGACAATTCAAGCTCTTCACTTGAACTATCTAGCTCAAAGAATTCGACAATCTCTAAAAAAATCTTATTTCCTACAGTCAAAATACTCTATGAGTATCAGCTCTAACAAAAAGCAATAATCAAACTCTGCATATTATTACTTTCCAAACTAGTTTCACGGATATCAGTCAGTCAGTCAGTCAGATTCAACGTAGAACTTCGTACGTAAGTACATCAGTTCATGTTGCCATACCACATCAGCACAGAGATGTCATTGTCAATTCAAATCCAATGGTAGAAGAGGTAGTAAAGGTACTAGAAGTAATCGAAGAGGTTAGGATTAGAAGATATTATTCAATAAATATGATTCAGTGAGAATAGTTTAGAAAGTCAAAACTAGAGGTGTTGAAGAATCCAGAAGATTATGATTTGAGAGAACACAAAGAATAAATGCACCGGCGCCATCGCAAACGGTTTAGAGCCATGTCACAAAGGGTCCATAACCATCGATTATCATCATCTCGCGGACCCCGACCAGATTGTCGACAACTCAGTCCACTCGTCAATGACTTCATGAATTTCTGTCATGTTTTGGTTCACGGATATCAAGTTTGAGAGATTTATAACTTAGATGGATATTTTTTCTGAACTAAAATGTCTGATCCTAAATCCTTTCATTCTCATTCTTGGGCAAAGTTTTCCGAGCATATTTGGTGTTGAAAACAATTGTTCAGTCATTCCACAAACACTAAACCAGACTGTTTGGATGAATTTATCTGTAAAATGCTTCCTTTTGAACACTTTCTCTGATTTATTTTTGTTTGTGTATTCCTATCGATTGTCTTGTTCGCTTGATATCTGGTCACATGATGTTTTGGGCGTTTTTTCCCCAGTGTAGATTAGACAGTAGAATTCACATCGATATGTTTGATGAATACAGATTAGCTTGAATGTTATGATTCTTCCAAATGTTTTTACTGAAAATTCTGTAAATTAAAAAATCCCAATGATTATTTATGAGGATTTCTAAATGTTTGTATGAATTTTTTATGGTGTTATTAAATAGAGTGAAATGTAGAAAAGTTATTTATATATGTTTCATTTCTATTTCTACATGAATTAATAATTGAGTTTATCAAAATTATTAATGTAAACAGATAAATGATTGAGTGAATTTTACATTAGAGTTCGTTTTCAATATTGTTTTTAAATAATTTTCAATAAACTACTTACAAGTAGTTAATACACTATAGGTTTTCAAGTATTGTGTAAATTGAAATTGACCACATCTGGTGCATTTTTTTCAAAATATATAGATTTAGATATCCAAAGATATTTTGATGCAGTCAAACAGAAAAGATTTTTACAACTAAAAGTGTGAAATAAATAATACACGTAAAGATCCTCGACTTACTATTATCCTAACAACCATCAATAACAACAGCGATACTTCCATAATGAAAAGAGTCATCATAGATATAAAAACAAAGTATAACAGCCCACAACATCATTGACTCTCAGACTGACTAATAATACTACCACTTTAAACCTGTCCATGTAGCCAATAGATAGTTAAACAAATGAAACCTACACAATAAAACTGTTAGCATCATTAAACCACAACCCACCAATCCATGCCTCAAGTAGTATACAATCGGAGATCAAATTTGTGAAAATGTATTTATTTTCTACATAATTTGAACAAAATTTCCAATTTCAGATTATTTGATGAGTTATTTTTAATCCATAATGAGACGAAATAGTAGTTCATTGCTAGGACGCAGCTGGACGATCTGGACTTCACAGATAACCTAGCTCTCCTATCGCACACGAAACAACAAATGCAAGAGAAGACGACCAGTGTAGCAGCAGCCTCTGCAGAAGCAGGTTACAATATTCATAAAGGAAAACGCAAAATTCTCCGATGCAACACAACATGCACCAACCAAATCATTCTTGATGGAGATGCCTTGGAAGACGTTAACACCTTTACATATCTTGGCAGCATCATCGACAATCAAGGTGGATCCAATGCAGATGTGAGGTTGCGGATTGGCAAAGCAAGGGCTGCATTTCTACAGTTGAAAAATATCTGGAACTCCAAACAACTTTCGACCAAAACCAAAATCAGGATTTTCAATACAAATGTCAAGATAGTTCTACTGTATGGAGCGGAAACTTGGAGAACTACCAAGGCAATCATCCAGAAGATACAAGTGTTTATTAACAGTTGTCTACGCAAAATACTTCGGATTCGTTGACCAGACACTATCAGCACCAATGTACTGTGGGAGAGAACAAACCAGATTACAGTAGAGGAGGAAATCAGGAAGAAGTGGTGGAAGTCGATAGGACACACACTACGAAAAGCACCTAACTGCGTCACAAGACAAGCCCTCACATGGAACCCTCAAGGTATTAGGAAAGGAGGAAGGTCAAGGAACACATTACGCCGAGAAATAGAGAAAGACATGAGAGGAATGAACAAACATTGGACAGAACTGGAAAGGGAAGCCGAGGACAGAGTTGGTTGGAGAAAACTGCTGGGCGGCCAATGCTCGTTTGGGAGTAACAGGCGTAAGTAAGTAAGTAAGTAAGTATTTTTAATCCAGGAAGTTTTGTACAACAGTTTCATTTAAATCACTATTAGAGATATAAGAGCAACGAACTACTGTTTCGTCCTAATATAGAACTCATCAGCAGTGCGTATCCATGAACGTCCCACCTGTGAGAATCGAATCCGAGGACTTTCAACCTTACACGTGAACATTTAACCTCTAGATCAACAGTTTCGTTCAGTATATGGGCCACTCAACGATATAAATATGACTTTAATTAAAAGCTTGGATATAACTATTCAGAATGTCACAGATATTGAATAAAGCATAATAATTAACGAGGAATCATCACAAATCATCGTAGATTTCTTACTTTTTCTACAATTTATTACCAGGCGTAAATGAATTCAGCAATGTCAACCTATATATTTGTTTTTCTTCTCTTTCAAATTTCCGATAGTTCACTCTGTTTTTTTTTCTACAAACATCTTCATTTTTTTTAATCGTCATCATCATTAATAATTTGATTTTTTTTCGTTCCCATGTTCAGTAAATGCACTTCATCAGAAATTTATTTAGAGAAAAAAAAAATAATAATAATAAAAACTTGCATATAAACAATACGCCAAGATGTGTGTGTTTATGTGTGTGTGTGTGTGTGCGCACAATGTTAGACTACAACATGATTAGCTATGATTAGTTAGACGAATATACAGTATACATTACCTGTTTATTCATAAGACAAGTTGGATTTGTTTATAAGTGACTGAACTGATTGTAATTCTTTTTTAAATACTATATGTCTTGAACTTTATACAGATCTATACTGACTGATGTAGCTAATATAAATAAATATAAAGAAGAATACAAAACTTGTTCACGATTTGTAAATGAATATTTATAGTACACTATTAGTGATTCATTGAAGATATTATTAACTTGGAAACTGCATTGAATACCATTTGAACACATGGGCTATTCAGCTAAAAGAAGGTGAATACTTAAAAATGAGCATAATTTCTGCAGCATTTGCTTTATATGTTGAAAAGAGGCTAGAATAGTGTACACAAAAATTTAACTCTGATCTCTGCCTCTGTTATGGTTGTGTTTATTTTAAAAGCTACCACCTTCTTTCTCGATGTTTTGTTGACTTCAATATGTCTGACCAACTTTTTCTTGATTGATTATATTTAATTTTAGTGTATGATATTTGGTTATTATGCAGTAATCAGTCACGGACCAAGTAGCCCAGAAGTGAACAAAGAACTTTCAAACAACTGGTCTTGAATTCATTTAATCCTGCGATGTGCAAGAGTTGTGGATGCGCACTGCCGCTGATGAGTACCATACCAGGACGAAACGGCCGTCTTTCGGTGCTTCAAGGTTTCTAATGGTGGTCTAACAATGATTGATTGTTGACTTTTCAAATGTATTTATGAGGTAGTATTAGTGGATCAGAGTTCGAACTCTCATCAGTATGCCAATACTATCTATGAAATGTATCAAATTTCCATTGTCACAGAAATCGATGAATGTTGCAGGTATCATTTAACCATTATTTTTGTTAGTATTCCACTTGCAATTCGAAAAAAATCGATCGATAGATTTCAGTCGGGACTAGAGACTAGACAATAATGATACTGGTTATTATGCGATCAATGTAATGATGACAGTACTAAAAATCAGTCATGGACCAAATAGCTCAGTAGTTGATCCCCAGACTGTAAAATTATAAGTGACATTGATTTGAAGCAAACAACAGGCATCAGTCTCGACAATATCACAGTGACAATTAATAGTAAGGAACTTAGGTACGAGTTTCCTGAACGACGTACTATCTCAAGCTATCTACGTTTATATACAAGAAGAAATAATTTTTACGGTTGTTAGTGATGACTAGTGAATCATTATTCAGGCTCTGAACAACAATAATTACGTCATATTTACATTGCTGAGTGGCCCATATACTGTAAAATATTCAAATTTGAACGAAACTGTTGGTCTAGAGGTGAAATAAATGTTTGTGCGTGAGGTTGAAAGTACTTGGGGTCGATTGTCGCAGGTAGGTGTGGGTCATGGATGCACACTGATAATGAGTTCCATACTAGGACGAAACAGCAACCCATTGCTCCTAGGTCTCTAATGGTGGTATAACTTTGATCTATTCATAATTTCAATGAAAGCGTTTTATAGAACGTCCTGGATTTAACTAAATCATCAAATAATCTGAAATTGGAAATTTATTTTCAAATTATGTAGAAAATAAATACATCTTCGCAAATTCGACCTTCGGTTTCATACTACTTGTGTATATGAATTGTATGTATGGGCCTATAAAATACATATTTTGGTATGTGTGCCAACAAAAAGTCATATCAAAAAGTTGTTTGCTTTTCTGTTCAACACTTATTAGGAATGCAAATCTTCTTCCTTCGTATAGAGTCAATTAAAGAATAACCGACTTTATTAAAATGAAAGTCCGCTCATTCAAAATAAAACAAGTGTACGAAGAAATGGTAATGTTGTTGAAATTTACAGGAAGTTTTCAAGAGTATAACTTTTATTGATAGTTATAAGAAACGGTATCAACTGACGGGCTTAAAATAAAACACTGTAACACTCATAGGAGTTACCTTTCATGTGGTCGAAGCATTTCTGCGTGATTGGTACCGTTAGGATAGGTTGTGAATCAAGTGGTTTTTAGAAGTTCTCGATAATTCTCTTGGATCAGGATGAAACAATCGAAAGACTGTCAAACTGATGAGGTTAATAGGCTTAAAGAAAATATCGATTTCAAAATGAAATATTCAATTGTTAGTGGTTTGTGCAAATGATTTTGTTGAAAATTATTCCAATGCAAAGATGAGGGAACACTAGGACTGACGGTTCGTGGGAAATGTTTGAGTCTAAAGTTTACATCTCGGATTGACCTTCGTTATGCAACGACTAGAAGTGTTATTGAACTGAAGAGCTGATATGTAGTTATGTGGTCATACATGACTCTGCTGAGCACAGAATCTCAGAACTTTAGGTCTCTCAGTAAAATACTTGAACTGTTGTACGAAGGAAGAGCAGTTTGCATTTCTAACTTCAATGAACTGGCGATGTTGCGCAACCATCTTCAATGTCATCAGTAAGTAACTGTTTCTCACCTGTAATGGTTAAACACCACTAATTCTCACGATTTGTCAAACAAAAGCTAACCCATTATTTAAACCCCGTGACTTGTCAGATTCAGCAAACCTTCTACACTGTATATAGTCAACATGGAAGGCTTTTGCGATCAACACATTCACACAAAACACATCATTATAAATATTTTATAAAAAGAGCAGTAATTTATTTCCTTTTAATCATACATAGAATAACAGAGTAAATGACAAGTAGTAATAAAACACACTTTTGAAGTTTATCGTCAATGGAAAATATTTTTCTCAAAAATGAAGTATGACAGCAATAGATTTGTATGTTTGAAAACTATTAAATACCAGAAGTCGTATGGATTAAATGATATTTTTAAAGGTTTTCGAAATCTACTCTCATGATTTCTCTTCACAGTGATTGGTTAATTCGTGTAGTACGTTTTGTTAAACGGCAGTGTGGCATCGTCAGGAAGTTAAGCTTAACGTAGTCTTTATTACATTTGTACATTTAGATTTTTTTCATATTTATTCGAAATAGATACACTCAGAAATTTATGAAATCAGTTAAGTGGCCTAGGATCTGACTCTAGTTTATGCCAACTATTGAATATGCTTTGTGATCATTCTGAGGCGAACTCCGTTTGTCCAATGGCGGTGATGAGAAGTCTAATACAATTTATTTCAGATAAATTTATTTCATATGTTCACATAAGCAAACAAACATAAAAATGCAGGAGCATAAAAGCGAAACGAAGCTGAGAAAACTAGTAGGTCAGCTCGAAGAGACACGGTATAACTAAGTATTTATAGTCAGGCGAAAATAAGCTAGACATTTAAGAAGCAAATCAGGGCAATGGAGGTATGCATACAAATAAAAACAACCAAGAGTATAAGTGCATAAATGACGTTGAAAGACGTATGAATAATAACCCGTTGGATGCCGTCCTGGTGGTCCGATGGTCAGACGTTCGCGCACAATACCGAAGGTCCCGGGTTCGAATCCTGCAGGGTGCAGGAGTCGTGGTTGCGCACTTCTGATGAATCCCAAATCAGGACGAAACGGCCGTCCAGTGTTTCCAGGTTTCTAATGGTGGTCTAACAATGATTGACTGATGATTTCAAATGTGTAAAAATGAATTAAATAATTCATCCACTGGGTGGGACAAGCCATATAGACTCCATATATTAGTACACCCGATATCATATTACTTACAACAATCATAACAGCCACTATCATAACTAAGTATTCACTTAAATCATTCATCTTAAAAGGGACTTTTGTACATCAGTAATTTAAATTACGAAATCTTGAGTGTCTGATGTAGATTAAGTTTGTCTAAGATGTGTTTTAGATATGCTCACTACTCTTGAATACATTCAACCAATCAAAAGAGTCTCGGTGCTTTTTTTCTGTTTAAAATGTTAATTGATACTCAGTAGACTATCTAAAAGGTTACAAATAAAACTAAAATCTCTGTTTAGTATCGAAAAAAAATGAAACTGCTCATTTTATTAATTGATATTTGCTAAAAATAATCTTATTGTCTAAAATGAACTACAATTCATCTCATTATTAATAATCTAACCGAATAGAGGAGTAGGCGTTCATGCATCTCAGTCGAGTTATATATATTCTAAGCCAAATTCACATTTTTAACGCAGAAAGAGAATTTATTAAGCTTTCACTTGTAACATTCACTATATTAATTAAAAAAAAAATGTTTCACGAAATTATCTGTCGTAGGCTGAAATTTTCATGTTGTATCGTACATACTTAGTAGTAGTATTATTATAATTATAATTATTATTAGTTATATGTTACATAATTAATTACATTTGTGTGTACATTGTTCAAAACTAGTAGAAGAAAAAAACAAAACAAGAAAACAGAACTACTACACAGGTGCATAACACTATTCCATGAAAAACAACAATAACAACGTTTCAATTTATTACGTAAAAGATTTAACAAAAAAAAAAACTAAAGGTGTTTGTCTAAATATTTATTCAAAAATGAAAAAGACAATTTCACTTTTGTACAAAATATTTCAATGTTCAATGGATTTGTTATTTGTGTTAAAATTCAACATTTCATACATAATCTGATTTAAGGTTAGATAAAATTTATCAAATATCGAATTATTGAGAAACTTAATATTAGTGTGTTTTGGAGGTAGTAGAAAGTTGATTATCACAGAATTCATACTTACTTTCGCCTGTTACCCACCAATCAAGCATAGGCCGCCCACCAGTTTTCGCCAACCAACTCTGTCCTGGGCTTCCCATTCCAATTCTGTCCAATGTTTGTTCATTCTTCTCATATATTTCTCTATTTCTCAGCGTAATGTGTTCCTTGGCCTTCCTCTTTTTCTTTTGCCTTGAGGGTTCCATGTGAGGGCTTGTCTCGTGATGCAGTTAGGTGCTTTTCGTACTAAGTGTCCTATCCACTTCCACCACTTCTTCCTGATTTCCTCGTCCACTGGAATCTGGTTTGTTCTCTCCCACAGTACGTTGTTGCTGATAGTGGTATGGCCAAGGAATACGAAGTATTTTGCGTAGACAACTGTTAATAAACACTTGTATCTTCTGGATGATGGCTTTCTTAGTTCTTCGAGTTTCAGCTCCATACTGTAGACTTGTCTTGACATTTGTATTGAAAATCGTGATTTTTGTTTTGGTTGAAAGTTGTTTGGAATTCCAGATATTTTTCAACTGTAGAAATGAAGCGCTTGCTTTGCCAATCACCGAATTCATACTATAGAATGAATCGGAGATGAAAAGAGATCAAATCGAGAAGCAAGATTGATTGTAACTAGTTATGGAAAAAAATATGTATGGTTTATGAATAAAATTTAAACAATATTTTATACATTCACTGAATATTAATTAAAAAAACAAATTCAATGTTCATTAAAATTGGAATGAGTTTTAGCGGATTTTGAATATCATTTATTGTAATTAATGTAAATAGTATTGAATAAGGCGAGTTTTGCAACTGTTACATGAAATAAAAGCAAACAAGTTTCAAATGAGAAGGTAGTGAGTGATAACTTATTCATGAAAAGAATGGGTACTTATAAAAATTTCCCGATCGAAGCTTCTACCTTGACTTGGTGATCGGGCTTGCCTATCGTGATGACCCAGCCAAGCTATATTGGCTGGAACTTATGTTCCTGAAGGTTCTACCATGCCAGGCAGGTCGATTGGAGAACGATGAGACTAAAAGCAGCTACTCAAGGTCTGTGGGTGAAGTCATACCTCTCCGATTACTTCTAATACCTTTACTACCTCTACTACTATTGGATTTGAATTGACAATGACATCTCTGAGCTAATGTGGTATGGCAACATGAAATGATGTACTTACGTACGAAGTTCTACGTTGCATCTGACTGACTGACTGAACCTATAAAATTTAACAGATGATGTTACGTAATGTAGCATCAGCGTTAACAAGAAAACAAACTTGTTTTATTATTACAAGGTAGAAACAAGTTAGTTAAAGTACTAGATCGTAGTTTCGTGTCATTTTTCAGAAAGTCAGATCTGCAGGTCGCACTGAAGTCACTGAATGTCACAGAGAGTTTGATAGTGAGTTAGTTCAGTTATTACTGATATTTGTTTGTAGTAATCACTGGTGATATACCTCTAACTGACGTGAAACCTAGATCCATAGATTCCTGTTTGGTAGTCTCCATTTTAAAGAATACATTTCATGCTTTCAAGTCTAATTGTTAACCAGATTTTAAGGATAAAAATCCAAACTATAGCAAATTCGTTGTTCATCAAATGATCAATCATTAAAGTATTAGCTTTTTCAAAGTTTCAATGATCTCATTTATTGACTATTGAATTTTATTTGAAAATGTAACTGTAACATAACATTCTCGTCAACGATTATGTAGTATAATAGCAATTAAGTGAGACAATCATAAAGTACGCATTAAATGAAAGAAAGCATGGAAATTGTAAATCAATTCGAAAAGTAATACGACTGGTTAAGTAACGTAATTTTAATAATCAGCATGTAAAAAGATTCCAAATGCAATTTCACATTACAATTTTCTTTCTCACAGAGTTTTATTGACAGAAATGCGAAAATACTAATCTGCATGTTTGTTTACTGATTTTATAAGTTAAGGTATAATCTTTGCTTGAAGAGGTTTGAAATAAATTATTTTATTTTATTTTAAAGTAATCAATTCAAAAATGTTATAAACCACTAAAATGTACTTATTCCCATTGGGTAAGATCGAGTAGAAAACTATTTTATTCCAACTTGGAATTAGCTATTTCCTACTCCTAGACTCAAACGATGAAACCGATTGCAGTAACGTTTGATCTGATAGATAAGTATGAAAACAAAATATCTGTCATGATTCACCAAATCAGAAATCAGTTGAAAAGGAAATTCATGTTTAGCATACTTGTCAGTTCATAAGTAACTTCCATAAAACTCTGATTGGTGGATTTAAACTTACAGCATTTTTGAAGTATTCATTATTGAATAATCCAAAAATCTTTACAATGTAAAAAAAGATTCACTTTAAATGAATAATTTGTGAAAATTCTTCGCTTGTCATTCACTTGAACAAATCTCCATGATCCAACTAGATAACCAAATTAGTAATCTATAAAGCAGAATGGAATAGTAGAAATATTTTCATAATTACTGCAGCTACAAGGACTCTACTAATTATACTACTACTACTACTACTACTACTACTACTAATACTACTACTACTACTACCACTACTACTACTACTACTACTACGACTACTACTACTACTACTACTGCTACTACTACTACTACTACTACTACTACTACTACTACTACTACTACTACTACTACTACTACTACTACTACTACTACTACTACTACTACTACTACTACTACTACTACGACTACTACTACTACTACTACTACTACTACTACTACTACTACTGCTACTACTACTACTACTACTACTACTACTACTACTACCACTACTACTACTACTACTACTACTACGACTACTACTACTACTACTGCGACTACTACTACTACTACTACTACTACTACTATTACTACTACTATTGATATGCTCGTCAATTGATATGCTTGAAACTATTACGAGCTCATCTTACTTCGTAAACGAGAGCAAAGACAAATGATCCACTGACAAGATAGGCTATTCTAATCCGTTTGTCCCCGGCCATGCTAACTATATCAAGAAATCTTGATAAGGCATAGAAAGTGTATTCTACAAGCACCAAAAAATACGAGGTTGAAAAGCATACAAATCAAGTTTATTTATACATGATAGAAACGTCCTTAAGAGAGCCACAAAAGTAACGTACTAAAATAATACATCAACCAATGACAGTCAAGGATTCTCCGAGTGGGAAATGCAATGTCTAGGTCAACCTGTCAGCCCATGCCTGTAAACACAAAATCCAAAATGAGGACCTTTATCAAATGAGTTTTGGGGGATCTAACGTCCCCAACAACACCAACAACTACTACTACTACTCAACTGTCTATTTGACTGATTGGAAAAATGTTGTGAATCTGTGTTTATTTTTCTTGATAAACAATGATCACTGAATAGTCGATTGAATGAATACCTAATGCAAAAGTTTTACCACAACTGCTTAATTGATATTTATATATTATGATTAATTTTCAATTTTGGCAAGAACACCGATGTATTTTTTAAAACATATTGAAATGAAATAAGAGAACTAACTATGCTTAGAAAGAGATACAGGTAAAGAGATTAGTTTATACAAGATTATGGTATACTATCTAAATGAACATAAGATTTTTATCTTGTTCATGTTATCCGATAAAACAGCGATGGATGATAACATGATGTGTTTAAAGCTAATAAAAAGAAATGTACGTACATACATTTGTTAAAGAGTAAATGTGTAAAAACTAGGTCAGAATGTAATTGTCAGGTCAGCTGGAAATGTGAGTCAATGAATTGCAGTGTTTCATCTTCTTTCTTGCTCTCTCTGTCTCTTATTTTTCATGTAACTTATCAGTTCATCTATCTGTGCTCTTCTAGTTGATTCACCAAAAATCTATGCGTTCATTCTTGTTCATAATTTTTAATGATTGACATAATAGTGTGAATTCATGTTATCACATGTATTGATGAGTTCTCTTGTACACATTTTACACTGTACAAATAATAGGCTCATTGTAAAAATGAAAATGATTCATAAAAGTTTACATTTTATGTGTAAGTAAGCATTGACTAAGATATTAGAATAATAAAGATATAAGTGAACAATGTTACAGTTTTTCAATGAGATCGTTATCAGGCCTTACTCTTTAATATATACATAAATATTTATATGAAAATGTTAAATCAATCAAGGTAATTTGAGGGCAGAGTTTTGGAGGTTTGTGTTTTTACACATTTGAAATCATAAATCAATCATTGTTAGACCACCATTAGAAACCTGGAAGCACTGGACGGCCACTTTGTCCTGGTATGGGACTCATCAGTGGCAGTGCACATCCATGACTCCTGCCCCTCGCAGGATTCGAACCCGGGACCTTCGGTATTGTGTGCGAACGCCTAACCTGTGGACCACTCGGCCGGCGTCCAACAATGTTCATGTCTAACCCTGATCAATTTACAGATTTCGCGCAACCTCACTCATTTGTCTTTGGTAGTTACTGCCTACACCCGACAAGGTTGAACTCCATTGGTCACGTCTTCTCAACGAGAATTTCCTCACGAAGCTAGTCACTAGTGAGCACTGTTTTGATATTTTCGGGCAGAGTTTTGGAGGTTTGTGCTTTTACACATTTGAAATCATAAATCAATCATTGTTAGACCACCATTAGAAACCTGGAAGCACTGGAGTTAATAATCACGATGACATATGTATTACGTAACTATACATAATAGATAAAAGTAAAAGTTGATAATAGTAGGAAGACAGGTTTTTGTTAATAATTCAATATTGGGAGCAGGAGGTCAAACTTGGAAAAAATCGACTTAAATTAATCATTACAAATCATTATAACGCTTAGGTAATAAGAAGTAAGTACATAGTTAGATAGTGAAGGATATAAACGAAAAGAGGTGGAAAATTGCAAATTTGTTAAGTTATATCAAGGCCAAGGAAAGGGACAGGGGTGTCACGATATTTCTTCTGAACATATATTAACTGAGGTTGAATGTTCCGATTCCTATGCAGGAGACGGAATCTCGAATTCCGTTGGAAAATGATGCAGATATACGATAGATAACTCGAAACGATTCCATGTTAACTAGATGAACAATTATTTTGGGAAAGTGAAAAATTACTTGATCAAAAATGGGTTTGAAAGTCAATTTCTAATATTTCCGTTACTTACAACGACATTGTATATAATAAATTATCTTTTGAAATCTAAACAGCAAACTGTAAAGTTAACATTTAAATAGGGTTCGCTCTCATAACAAAACTGCATAGATTTGTACATTGAATTGTGATGAATATTCATAAAGAGAGAATAAACTATAAGTAAACTCACTGTTCTTTATGATGCGAAGTGTAAATAAAAGGCTCAGTCCATTTAGTAGAATATGAAAAATATAGCTTGTGATTTCATTGAGTTTGACATGAATACAATGATATTCAAATTCAATTCAATTAAATATTCATTATAGAGTTATGAAGATCATTGTTTTTCATTGAAATCATGAATCAATCATTGTTAGACTACCATTAGAAACCTGGAAACACTGGATGGCCGTTTCGTCTTAGTGTGGAGCTCTTCAGTAGTACACATCCGCCATAGGTTGATCGCATTAAGACATTAACATCGTACGATGTCGGCTTGTTGGTCAACAGGTTAAGCGTCCCCACGTGAGGTTGAAGGTCCTGGGTTCGATTCCGATGAATGGCGGTCGTGGGTGCGCACTGCTGTTGAGTGCCATACTAGCACGAAACCGCCACCCAGTGCCCCCACATTTCTAATGGTGGTCTACGAATGGTTGATCCATTATATCAATTAAACACATATTTCGCATTATGAATACATTATTTTTTAAAAATACTTTGAAGTATAACTCGAAATTGATCATTTTCACAGATCATTATTCTAATAATTTGATGCTAAATGCTAAGTTATTCACTTAGTTGGCATTATTCCATAAATGATCATTTTACAACTAACGTCGCGATTGGATCATCTTATCAATGAGTCAATATGAGTAGAGAGAGAGAGAGACTGATCAAATGGTCAATTAAAATATTGCATTACGGCGGTTATGAAGATTGCTAAGTTACACATTTGAAACCATGAAATTGTGAAACTCCGTGAATTAATCAAGTTAGACATTAACACCTTTAGATACCGGCTCCGTGATCCACAGGTTAGGCCCAGAGGTCCCGGGTTCGAATCCTGAGCGGTGCACGAGTTGTGGATGCTGTGGATGATGAGTCCAATACCAAGACGAAACGGCCGTCGTCCAGCGCTTCCAGGTTTTTAATAGTGATCTAACATTGATCGATTCATGGTTTCAAATGTATGAATTAAACTATTCACAGATAATCGTCAAAAAGAAGTAGTATGTTCAGATTCAACCCGATAAACATTATGAATTATGTATCTTGGATAATGTTTTTAACTACTTACATAATTAGCAACATTTCCTTTAAGCCATTAGTACAATGTAGTAGGATACCTGTGTTGGATATCATACATCCCTAGAACTCGTTTGATAAATGCCTTATTTTGGATCGCACTTTTGCGAGCATTGGCTGATCAGTTGACCTTGGTATATCATATCCCACCAGGACAATCCTTGACTGTGATTGGATCCTGTGTATTTTAGTGTGCTATTTTCGTAACTGTCCCAAGGACGTTTCTATGATGTATAAATAAACGAGAATTGTGTGTTTGATTGCATTGTGCTTGCTGGGTGTTTGTAGAATACACTTTCTACGCTATATCAAGACTTCTGTTTTGCCGTTTTCAGGTCAAGGCAGCCTACCTGAACGTTGGTTCATTGTCTCGTTCGCGTTTATCGACCAAGGTGAACCCGTAATAGTTACAAGCGTATCTAGTGACGAACCCTACAATCTGAGAGACAATAATTCATATAAACTGAGTACAATAAAATAATTTTCCAGTCTATTCCTTATGTAGTTCAGCATCTATGAACTTTTATGTTGTTCTGTGCACTTTTTATCTTCCGTAATATTCTTTTCAACTCCTGTAGCATTCTGTTTGTTTCCTCTAATTTTATTTCACATTATACTTAAAAACACTTTGCACATTGATGGTTTATCTATCTATCTTTATCTTCAACCAACAACAAAATAATTACTGATGAACTATGCAACATTAACCTAACACCTATAGTACTCTATAAACATTAGTTATATCCAGTGTTAAAGAGAAGAAATATGATAATTTCATTCTTAAAGGTCATCATCATCATCATTAATTAGTTAGTTAGTTAATTGTAGCTCTGATGCTCGCTAATCAACAACTACTAGATGTGTATGCATTAATAGGTGTTATCTATTTGCGTAATTACATAACAATTTGATCGACTTCCATATTATTACATCAAGGATGGACTTTTGATATGGTTAATATCAATAATAACACTTCAATGAACCAATACTTTTAATGAATTCAATGAACAATCATTTAGATCAGTCTGTTTTTTCTTTTTTCTTCCATTAAAATATCATGTAAATTAATAATAATTTATTAGAATGACCTCTTCATTAGAGAAAACACTAATTAGAATAATAGTGATTTGAATTATCATCACTTCACAATAAACTATTGAACATTGAAACGATATAATAATGGCTGACTGAATTTGTGAAGTTTGTGTTTGTTTTTTTATTTTCTAGCTACGTGAAGGAATGCATGAAATGATTACATAATGGTTATGTGTTTTGTTTTAAAAAAAAAATTAAATGAAGTAATTAGAATTGCATGTGTATATCAATGGAATAAAGTTAACCGGATGGTAGATATCCATCAGCGACAACCTACTTTAGGATAAAATAAACTTGATTCCATTGGAAGAAGAAATCAGTAAAAGAGCGCTGGAGATGGATAGGACACACAATACGGGAAGCACCCAAGTGAGTCACAAGACAAGTCCTTACTTGGAACCCTCAGGATCGAAGGAAAAGAGGAAGAAGAAAGAACATATTACACCTAGAATTGAAGACAGACATGAAAAGCATGAACAGGAATTGGATAGAACTGGAAAAGAAAGGCCCAGAACAGAGTAGGTTAGAGAATGCTAGTTGGTGGTTTACGTTCTATTAGGAGTAATAGGCGTTAGTAAGTAAGTAAGTCAGTAATTAAGTAGGTAAGTAAGTAGTAAGTAAGTAAGTAAGTAAGTAAGTAAGTAAGTAAGCAAGTAAGTAAGTAAGTAAGTAAGTAATTAAGTAAGTAAGTTAGTTAGTAGGTAAGTAAGTAAGTAAGTAAGTAAGTAAGTAATTAAGTAAGTAAGTAAGTAAGTAAGTTAGTTAGTTAGTTAGTTAGTTAGTTAGTTAGTTAGTTAGTTAGTTAGTTAGTTAGTTAGTTAGTTAGTTAGTTAGTTAGTTAGTTAGTTAGTTAGTTAGTTAGTTAGTTAGTTAGTTAGTTAGTTAGTTAGTTAGTTAGTTAGTTAGTTAGTTAGTTAGTTAGTTAGTTAGTTAGTTAGTTAGTTAGTTAGTTAGTTAGTTAGTTAGTTAGTTAGTTAGTTAGTTAGTTAGTTAGTTTGTATACAAGCAACTAGGTAAGTTAAGACGCATGGTAAATGTGATTTTGAAAGAGAAAAAGTCACCATTAGCAGTCAATAACAGCCAAGTACGCCATGACAAAGTAATATCTCCATTTTCGCCCTTTGATCATTCAATAGTTGTTCCGTTATTTTAGTGTTTATAAACGTGTAGACTGACTAACGATTTTGTTCAGGGTAGAAAATTGAGTGAGAGCAATATGATAATCTTAGTATACTTTCAGATGAAATCAATCCAAAAAATCACAAATAGGATTAAACGCATCTTCTTGATATTACTGCCGACTGCAATTCGAAAAGCTATAATTTCATACTATCATTTCCAATGTTGATTTTGAAATATTTCAAGTGGCGATATGTGACTGATAAGAACTTAAAAAAATAGGCGATTTTGGTGGATTTATTGTTTCTTCCAGCTGTTTCTAAGTTACAATACGACAGTAATAAAACTAGTCATCGATTAGAATACAATTATCCATATTCTCTATCTATATATATCCTGTTGATAATCATTATTCAACTTATCAATAAACTGTAAAATGTAAGCAGTCATCTAGGTGATCTATTCTATCAGGTCATTAAAACAATAGAGGCTTACATAGTCGTTCCAGTTCCTAATAGCAACAATAGAGATAATAAAAACATTTCCAGTCAATACCTGCTCATTTAATGTCATGAATTACGTAAATAAACGGGTAGTAAAATGAATCTGAAAGTTTTTTTTATGATCAAAAATCCATTAAAGCGCTATATAAATGCCAGAAAGTTAATCTTTTTTAGCCCAGCCTGCATTCAATGGGTTTCCTTTATTCTAAGCACCATCAGGTTGTATCTTTTCATTACCGCAGTAATTTGAATGGTTCTTTTGGTCTGCTACACATCGTTTGAACATTCCATGTACTTATATTAAATGTTGCTCTGGTTGTCAGAAGGGGAATCGGCCTCGTGACTTCTGAAGGAACTCTGCTTTAATCGTAAGGCGTCATAAGCCTTTTAAATAAAAAGCTTCCAACTAGCAGGGAAGAGTTTAAATGATTTGAATTATTTGTCTTGGTTAGCATTTGTTTAGTGGGTTGGATTTCTATGTGTTAAGGTTAGCAACCCCATCTCCAGCGCTCCTACTTTATTATACGGGCTTGGGACCGGCATTAGCTTTAAAAGAGCTCCAGGTGGAGTTTTCAATGCCATTAATATGTAGCTTTATTTCCAATAAATTTATTATAATAGTCTGTTTTTAAGCGATAATATCATTAGACTCTTCATATTTCTTTGAAAGAATTTATTGAAAAAAATTTAAGACAACTTTCCTATTATTAACAAATTGCGTGGTAACTTGACATACGGTTTTAAATGTCAACCTCATTTTGAGGAATTTTGTCACCGAAAAGAATAATTTTTAAACATGTCTCAACAAAGTCATCATACTCAATATGACTTGCATTGATTTCCACAAAGTCAATGATAAAAAATAGTAACAAGACAAAAAATAAACACACACATATAACTCTTTTAAAAGTAGAAATAAATCTAAAAATTACTCATAAGTAATATGTGAAATATCTCGAAACTGTTCGTCATTTTCATCATATTAATAGTTGAAATTATCATCAACTAATGTTGGCTAGATCGCCATTAAAACCTGGAGATACTGGGTGGCCGTCTAGTCCTAGTAACAAACTCCTCATTAGTGCACACGTACCCTACCGTACGCAGGAGTCGAACCGAAGACCTTTGGTCTTACGTGTAACTGCTTCTCCTCTGGATCATTGACCAGACATCCAACAGTGTATATGTCTAACCTCAGTCACTCCGTGATCACACGCGATGTTCTTCCGTTTCCTACGATAGATAACTGTCTCAAAATCGATACAGATTGATTTCCACAGCTTCACACGTAAACTCCGGGAATATATCTAGAAGAAGCCAGTCACTAATCGATATTCGTGATCGCAATGATGTAAACAAAACAATCTCTTCAGAAATCACCTCTACTAATCTTCATTGACTACAATATACATATATAATAAGAGACCCATTTCATTGATACTTTTTCACGTCTATTATAATGATATAATCTTGTATTTTCTATATACATACCTAAATTATAAAGTAAACTGTTAAACAAAGTTTATCACTGATAATAAAAATTACAAAGTAATCTTAATAATGATAATAATAATAATAATAATAATAATCATGACCTATAATATTAACAGAATTTTTCATCTTAAACTAATTGGGCTAAGTTTTAAATCCTAAGAATTGATTCTTTCAAAAATATTTATTAACTTAACTAATTAGATCAGAATTTAATAAAAACTGTCATTTTCAATGTGTGTGTGTGTGTGTGTGTGCGTGAATTTATGAATACGTGAAATGTTACATAGCTAACTAGAACTGAACTAAACAAATCTATCAAGGTAATAAGCATGAATAATGACAATTCTAAGCTGTGAATGAATCTAAACATCTTGGTCATTTCATATGTTAATGAAATTGACAGACATATTATTAAAAAAGTGCATTTTAATTAACATTTCTGTTTTCAGAATGATGGAATTTTGAAA
Organism: Schistosoma turkestanicum; assembly: GCA_944470395.2. Classification (NCBI taxonomy): domain Eukaryota; kingdom Metazoa; phylum Platyhelminthes; class Trematoda; order Strigeidida; family Schistosomatidae; genus Schistosoma; species Schistosoma turkestanicum. Next base: position 11,886,104 of record OX103974.1, on the reverse strand, counting down.
GAAATGAAACTTCACATTCAGTGTTCTGTTCTATAATCAACAAAGAATATTGATCTCGTTTAATTAATTGAAGTAGAAGTTTGTCTATAATGTACATAAATCAACGTGATTCATGAGAAAAAATAAAGTGTAAAATCATTTCAAGAAAGACTTTCTTATCACAAAATTAGCATTCAACGCAATGGGTTTTGATATTTTCCGTGTGTTATCATCATGACTCAAGTTCTAATTAGGGAAAAAATTTAACTCTAGTTGTAGCACAGTCTAAGATGTGTGCTGTTTACTCTAAAAAGTATTATTTTTTGAATGTCGAGTGTTATCGACATATAATTTTTGTCAGAGAATTATGGTCTGGATATATTTTGTGCTTAGCGGGATCAGTTACTGTGTTTATTAACAGCTGTCTACGCAAAATACTTCGCATTCGTTGGCCAGACACCATCAGCAACAACTTACTGTGGGAGAGAACAAACAAGATTCCAGTGGAGGAGGAAATCAGGAAGAAGCGGTGGAAGTGGATAGGACACACACTACGAAAAGCACCTAACTGCGTCACAAGACCAGCCCTCACATGGAACCCTCAAGGCAGAAAGGAAAGAGGAAGACCAAGGAACACATTGCGCCGTTAAATAGAGAAAGATATGAGAAGGATGAACAAATCTTGGACAGAACTAGAAAGGGAAGCCCAGGACAGACTTGGTTGGCGAAAACTAGTGGGTGGCCTATGCTCAATTGGGGATGACAGGCGTAAGTAAGTAAGTAAGTAAGTAAGTAAGTAAGTAAGTAAGTAAGTGAGTAAGTAAGTAAGTAAGTAAGTAAGTAAGTAAGTAAGTAAGTAAGTAAGTGATCAGTTACTGCATTCAAACACTGAAGCGTTATTTTTCAGCTACAAGTTCACAAATGTCAGATGTTTTACAATACTTATGTATCGGTTGTGACTGTGCATACTTTGATAATCGTTTGCTCATATACACAACTGATTATTGTAGAATAACAAACCATTTTATTCATCAGTTTAATTCTAACAACAAGATCCCTATTCAATGATTGACCAACTGTATGTACGTCAGTTGCATGGCAACGCGTTTTATTGTGAAACCGCGTGATACAAAATCAAATCTGCTTTCTTCGCAAAATTATAGATACACTTTACTGATAAGTATCAAACTGAGTTAAACTTAGGTCGAACAAAGTTTCTTGTCGATTTTACCTTCAACCAACACCTTAGATATTAGCAAAAGAATTTTTCACGAACTAATTCATTATACTAACCAACTGAAGAAGTTTTCTGAAGTAGATTAACACCAATTCATGTTGCTCCTTTTATTTGTCCTATAATCCCTGAATAGCTAGCTGTTTTGGCCTAGTATATAACTCCTTGGTAGAACTCACTCGCATAGCCTAATAGGTTATGAACTAGATGAGGATTCGAACATAAGAATGAAACATCTTTCCAGTTTTTCTCAGTGGTGTCCAATGGTTGTCTAATCAAAATTAATAAAATTGATATCAACCATGAAATTTATTTATCTTCACAATTTTTTTTTCTATTATTGATAACTAGAGAAGCATTGTTTTTCAAAATATTTTATTAGAAACGTCTAGACATTTTCTTCCCTACTTAATTTTTAATTCTACCTTTAAGTTAAAAAGGGAACGAATTTACTGTTTTGTTTACAATTATATTGTTTCTTCTGTTTTCACGATAAAGAGAAACAGGAGTATAGTTCCATTTGAATAGATTACATTGACTATTTGTGTGACTATTCATCCAATATCCTAAGATAATTGTCTGTAAATCTAATCCTATTGGTCAATTTCTACTGATCAATATAATGGACGTCCTAGCTATCAATGTCGCGTACTTCAATGTTGTTTCCTATTCGACCAAACTGTATAAATATGCATTATCTGTGACGTTTTAGGACCCGGTACCGAACCCTTATCCCTAGTCCGGGATCCTGATTCTCTTCTGGACTCGGACCTCGTACTTTCTGGATGTTTGTAGAATACAGGTTCTACTTCATATCAAGTCTTCTTCTTTTACTCAATATGGGGGTTGAGACAATTGGATTAGAGTAGCATGTCGTGTCACCGGATCCTCGATCCTCATTCTCGTTTTCCGACTAAGGTAAACTCGTAATAGTTCAAGCATATCAAATTGACATGTTTACGTGCATGCGCAACAACTATAGTTAAAATATCCAAAGGATACCTCTCCTAAAACCTGGCACTGATCAGTCTCTCTCTCTCTCTCTCTCTCTCTCTCTCTATATATATATATATATATATATATATATATATATATATATATATGTTCATTAAATATCCATTATCCTGCCTACCATTCACTATTATCCACTAACCAAATATAATAAATCTGTTTAATTTTTTCAACATCAGATCGAGATCGTTTTTTTTTTACTGTTTTTACTTTCATTTATAAACACATCAAATAGTTTTTATGATCATGTAGTGTTTTATTTATGATCTTGTAATTTGAAATGAATATCAATGTACAATTTTCATATGGAAGAGTTGATCATATTATTTTTCTTCTGGATAAGAAGTGGTTGTATAATGATTTTGAAAGAACATTTTACAAACATTTTAACACTAGTCAATACCTGCTACAAATTTTTTCATTTGTGAACAACAATTTAGAAAAAGATAACCCCATGTTTCTGGAGTATAATATACCAACAACTGAAGTAGTTCGTTTGGTGTTTTTCAGTATTTAACATTTTCACAATTTAAAAGCCTTTTATAAGAGCGCAAGATTACCTGGAGTTTGCTTTCTTGATTATTGATTTTAAATAAACCTGAAACAGAATGATTTCAGTATTTTGACACTTGTAACATAGGTAGTAGTTTCAATGTTTTTGAACAGACCACTGTTACGTCCGTGACTACGTACGCTTGAAGCTATTACGAGTTTACCTTAGTCGATAAACGCGAACGAGACAATGAACCAGAGTCCAGGTAGACTAACTTGATCTGAAAACGGCAAAACAAAAGTCTTGATAAGCGTAGAAAGTATATTCTACAAACACCCAGCAAGCACAATACAATCAAGCACACAACTCTCGTTTATTTATACATCATAGAAGCGTCCTTGTGGCAGTCACAAAAATAGCACACTAAAATACACAGCAGCCAATGACAGCCATGGATTTTCCCGGTGTGAAATGAAATCTCAAGGTCAACCGATCAGCCCATGCTTACAAACGTGAAATCCAACATTAAGGCATTTATCAAGTGAGTTCTGGAGATCTAACATCCTTAACAGCCACTGAATTTATATTGTTGACAGAACAGTGATCAATGTCATTTTTAAAATATTTAATTTAATAATCAAATAATTCATGGTGGTTGGTCAATTTAATTGACACTTTTGGTTCACTGATAAGAAGTCATAGTTGTAATGTGTTTTTATGATCAGTGAAGAATCAAACCTGATGGTAGAATAATTTATTTACATATCAAAGAGTAATTTTATACTAGAGAACATTATTATCGACCAACAGTCTTACATATTTACATCAAAAACTTCATGGAACTCTTCATTAACGCTTACTGTAGACCACGCTGATATCAAACCAATAACCATTTTAACGATTAGCTTGCCATCCAGTAATACAAACACAACTTCAACCAATTTACGATATAGTGAGATAATCACCCAATACCATTGCTGAAAAATATTGCACTTCAAATATATAAAAACTTCAGGAATATTTAAATATAGTCACAAATGAATTGACTAATAAGGTTTAAATTGAAACCTTGAATTGAAAATCATCGTTTGACCAACATTAGAAATCTGGAACGGCTGAACGGTCGTTTCACGCTAGTATAGGACTCATGCTCATCCGCGACTCCTGCCATCCACAGGAATCGAATCCAGAACCTTCAGTCTTGAGCGCGAACGTTTAACCTCTAGACCACTGAGCTGGTGGTATCCAACGATGTTAATGTCTAACTCTGATCAACGTGGGTGAGCTCCACTGGTCATAGCTTCTCACTAGATGTTGCGTCAAACACAGACTGATCGGGGGACATTGAATCAGGTGTTCTAATGGTTAAATGGTTCACTGAGAGACTTGAGGATCAAGCATTCGATTCATATACTATAAGTAACTAGCTATCCCCAACTTTCACTTGTACCTTGAATGAGAAAATGTTTTAACCGATACAACGCACAGATTTACTAGCTTAAGGTTTTTCTCAGAGAGATTTTTTCAGACAGCCAATATATGTAAGCTGTTTTTTTTACAAATTCATTTTAACCCTCATTTGCTCTATGTTTTACATAGTAAAATTAAACTTATATATATTTTAAATAAACATTGTACATTACTTTTAACATAATTCTTTTCACTTCAACTTCAAAAATTTTATCTACAAGACAACTTTTTGTTAACTTTTACTGATTTATTTATCTATCTATCTGTCTGTCTGTCTGTCTGTGTCTTTAAAAACATTGGCCAAGTGTACTTTACTTTAATTTTTATCAAGTTCAGCGCGAACACTCATAACAGTAATAATAATAATAATTTAAACAAAAATGTTTGTTCAATGTTGAAAATTTTTTTTAAACTGACTGACAATAAATACCATTCATTCATTACCTTTGGTCATATATATACATATATACATATAAATATTCAATAAAACCAGTATTATTTAGCTAAGTCAAATGTATTGTATTGCCACGTAACAAAGATGACAATCATCATTCATATCGCATATTGTGACGCAAACACACACACACACATTGAGTTTATTCAAAATGTTTTACTTTTGTGTTTCATAGTGAAATTTACAAAGTTTAATAATACAACGCCTGCCTGCTCACACACACAGTTTGTTTTATTCAATTTATTGAGTAAACAAACAAACATTCATGATGATTGGCATAAAGTTGGTATGTTGTGAAGAGAAAAAAAAGAAAAGAGTAAAGAATTTGCTAGTTCAATGTTGAAGTTCCTTTTTTTGTTTTAATAAAAAAAATTAAACCATAATTAGACATAAACAAATAAACAGCGTGTTTTAATGAAAAATAATTAGATGTAATAAGAATTTGTATGAAATAGTCAATTCAATCAGTGTGAGATATTTTTTATGCTGAAATGTATTTGAAGTATTGGTTGTCGTTTCAACGTTGGATGTGTGAGAACAAGTATGAGTATGTTTTCGTCTAACTGAAGTCTATCAATATAATATTGGTGATATTTGTTGATACGTTGAAGAGATAGACAGTTTCGACAACTAACCAGCATGAAACTTATTATTTTTGGTTTCTCCGCGGCTGACTTTGATCATTAAATGTCAAAGTATTGTGTAATTGATGTGATGTCATTTGGACTAAAACTTTATTCATAATTAGAACTAGAAAAACATAAAATTGGTTACTGTTTAGTGATCAGTCAATGTGAATAGTGTTTCATAGGTAAGCACAAATGAAATCAGCTTTAGGACTGTAAAAATTCCAGGGAACATGAAGAAGTTGTTTCAACTTTCTCTGGAGCACCCATTATGTCATATGAAATCAAAACGACATACCTTGAGAAGTTTTCATGTAACTCGCCAATTTTCAAAGAATCTTACTAGGAATTTCTGTTCGATGGGGCTTTAGACTGTCTTTCTTAGTATGTAACTCATTTGATAGTTTATCGGGTAATAAAATCCTACTTATGTATTTTCATCAACTTACCTCTATTGGGAAATAGATTATTATGACCACACGAAAATCCTAATTCAAAAACGCATATTCAAGCTCTAGATTGTATTACTTACTTACTTACTTACTTACTTATGCACTGACTTCATTACTGACTTATTTACTTACTTACTTACTTACTTACTTACTTACTTACTTACTTACTTACTTACTTACTTACTTACTTACTTACTTACTTACTTACTTACTTACTTACTTACTTACTTACTTACTTACTTACTTACTTACTTACTTACTTACTTACTTACTTACTTACTTACTTACTTACTTACTTACTTACTTACTTACTTACTTACTTACTTACTTACTTACTTACTTACTTACTTACTTACTTACTTACTTACTTACTTACTTACTTACTTACTTACTTACTTACTTACTTACTTACTTACTTACTTACTTACTTACTTACTTACTTACTTACTTACTTACTTACTTACTTACTTACTTACTTACTTACTTACTTACTTACTTACTTACTTACTTACTTACTTACTTACTTACTTACTTACTTACTTACTTACTTACTTACTTACTTACTTACTTACTTACTTACTTACTTACTTACTTACTTACTTACTTACTTACTTACTTACTTACTTACTTACTTACTTACTTACTTACTTACTTACTTACTTACTTACTTACTTACTTACTTACTTACTTACTTACTTACTTACTTACTTACTTACTTACTTACTTACTTACTTACTTACTTACTTACTTACTTACTTACTTACTTACTTACTTACTTACTTACTTACTTACTTACTTACTTACTTACTTACTTATGCCTGTTACCGACCATGGAGCATAGGCATGCATCACTTAATATACATATTAGTCAGTAAACAGCTTTATTCTCGAACTTGTGATTGACTCTGATCATTACTGCAAAAATACAATACTTGAAAGTCACTGTTTTCTTTGATAGTTAATGACGCCGTACCTCTTGATTTCACTGTTGGCTACTGTACTGCAAGTCCCTGAAAATATGGTTCTAGAGCTTAGGTAAATGACATCGTTAATATGGCAGTTTCTTTCAATAAACCATTATCATTTTACTGAGCAGTGCGATGAACTTAAACAGACTTTATTAGTCAGAGTTAGCAATGTATGGTTTTCAATGTTCAGGTTACATTCAAAAATTGCAAATATGGTTAGATATAAAGTCGGACTGACTGAATTTTATTCTATATAGTGTATTATAAGAAAATGTGTTTACTTATGTTCATACTAATAAATAAGGCTAATCTGAAAATGTTATAACAGTAATTACTGTTCCATAAGAGAAAAGTATACACAAAAAGGACTGGTAGCTTTCAAACAAACAAAAACGGTTTTCTCATTCGAAAAGTCAAAAATTTCTGCACAAATAAGATTATATGACAAAGTTAACCAAATCATCAATCAGTCATTGTCAGACCACCATTAGAAACCTGGAAGCACTGGACGGTCGTTTCGTCCTGGTATGGGACTCATCAGCAGTGCGCATCAGATGCGTTCTCAAGTGACTAGCTTCGTGAGGAAATTCTCGGGGTTCTAGTTGAGAAGACGTGACCAATGGAGTTCAGCCCTGTCGGGTGTAGGCAGTAATTACCAAAGACAAATAGGTGAGGTCGCGCAAAATCCGTAGATCAATTAGAGTTAGACATTAATATCGTTAGATACCGGCTCAGTGGTCCGATGCTTAGGCGTTCGCGCACAATAACGAAGGTCCCGGGTCCGAATCCTGCGAGGTGCAGGAGTCGTGGATGCGCATTGCTGATGAGTCCCATACCAGGACGAAACGGCCGTCGTCCAGTGCTTCCATGTTTCTAATGGTGTTCTAACAATGATTGATTGATGATTTCAAATGTGTAATAACACAAAACCTCCAAAACTCTAACTGAAAAAAGTTAATCAACACTGATTGTAAACAGAGACTTGAACATGTTCAAGCTAACTGCTAAACAGTTATTTCATCTTGAATTGAGACTTTTCAAAACTACCCACTAACAATTTCATGCGGAATCAAACTCTACAATTCCAGCCCTTACAGTGTTAATAAAAGGCTGAAGACTAATAATTCTTATTTTAATGGTTTATTTCAACACTGTCCTTTGCTGTGTGTATTTGTGTAGTAGTAGTCTTTTGTTTCGTAATATATTTCTCTGTTCATTATTGAATTATAGTCCATTAGTAACTGAATATCTTTGCTAAATTATTTCATCTCACAGAGAATAAGTTTCACTGTTCTAGCTTACCTGTCAACTTTTTATCATTTTTGAGTAAGATTAATGTCAATAATCACATTGACCCTTAAATAAACATAATTAAGTACAAATTTTTGTAGCGAAAAAATGTTAGAGCTTCAAAAACTTTAATAATAACCCATCACTCACAATTGTATGCTACTAAGTTCTGGCTGATTTCAGCATCCAGGGACACATAATGCGTTATTTTTATTCATTTTTAAAATCTTTTATATTTTTTAATTAAACTATTATAGTATGCAAGTTAGTTTCCGTCACAATAAATACAGTTAATCATGTATATAGCTCCTTGAGGATGTTTCTTTGAGTTCTCTTAAGAGGTAATAACCAGTGGAGTTGAACCATATCAAGTGTGGAGTAGCGCTAACCGAAGATAGTGGAACAAGTTCCGCAAAACCGGTGGATTGATCGAAATTAAACAATTACATTGGTTGGATGCTGGATCTAAGGTCTTGAGGTTAATCGGTCCTGAGTGCGTGGATGCGCACAGCTGACAAGTCCCATACTGAGATGAAACGGCCGTCGTCCAGTGCTTCCAAGTTTCTAGTGGTAGTCTAACATTGATTGATTCATGATTTCAATGAATCTTATTGTATCTTAATAGAAAAATGCAAATCATTTATTCAAACTGGTCTTAACAAGCTCAACTATTCATCATTTGTAATATAATTTGAAAACTTGAGTTTAGCACATAGTTTTGTTGACCAGTTGTTTTATTGATGCGATACGAAAAATAGTTTTTTTGTTCCGTTCGTTCCGTTCAGTTAGTTATATTATGCAAATAAAAATTATCGCTTGACCGTTTATTTTTGTTTTTGGAGAAGGTGAATTATTGATTGAATCAGAAATGAAAATGAACTTTACTCTGATACATTTTCACATTTGACTGAATAGCATAAGCCTTACCACTACTACTACTACTACTACTACTACTACTACTACTACTACTACTACTACTACTACTACTACTACTACTACTACTACTACTACTACTACTACCACCACTACTACTACTACTACTACTACTACTACTACTACTACTACTACTACTACTACTACTACTACTACTACTATTACTACTACTGCTACTGTAGTGAAGGAGAACATAGGTAGGGCAACCGGATTGTATTTAACGAAATTACAGAGATACTCAGTAAAATCGGAAAACCATATCGTAAATCGTTAATATGCAAAATATTAGTCCATCATATCGAACTGGACGGTTCCTGTTGCAAAACGTCAATCCATTGTCACCATTCATGCGTTTCATAAAAATTCCATTGTTTTCTAACTCTTCCTTTCTTGATCGTCCCCCATGTTCTGCTGCCAGACATTACGTTGACGCTCACGTCATATACTACTTATAAGTAGCTCACACCACACTACTACTACTACTACTACTACTACGACTACTACCATACCCTACAATTTACAAAATAAGTACATGAACAATCGTTTAGTGTTGAGATTTTCACGTTAATATCTGAGAAAAAAGATGCTAATTACTACAAATAAATGAAAACTTCCTAGTTCTTTCTTGTATTTCAGTAATCGAAAGATTGATCTTAAAATATGAATGTTAGATTTGTGAGAGAACATGTGTCCATGTCCAAAGAAAAAATTCACTGACGATGAATTATCGTTCTACTTTTCTTTTCATGAAGTAAGAACCTGAATTTCATGCAATGAAATCATGAATATAAATGAAACTATTATAAAGTAATATATAATGAATCGGGATCAGATTTAACAACTTCTCTTGGCTTGAAAGAAAAGCGATTTTCAAAAAAATATTTATATATATATATGAGGACATTTAGAAAACTAACAAAGACATTGGAATATGAGGACAACCTCTTAGTTCTACTGTTTCAAAGCAAATGTATGTGCTGTGAAAGTGCACGCCAAGGGAAAAATATATATTGTCAAACAGTTTATATATGCAACTAAATGTCATTTGTGAACAAAAAAGGTGGAAGTGAACGTTCAGCTATGGTAGCGTTTTATTTCATTAGCTTACATTCATACTGTCGTACAACGAGAATTGAACATTGATGACAATGTAGTAGTCATATTGATAACCATAGTCAGTTTATGTAACGTGTCAAGGCTTGTTAAGGAGCACCGAAATATCTCTCAGAAAAATCTCTAGATGCTCAGAAATGACAGTAAACGTTTGATTGATTCAGCATTGGAAAGATTATTCATTAAAACTTGTAGAAACTACAGAATTACGTGTTACAATCCTAACTCGACATTTACTCAGAAGGCCAATATATTTATTATGGTTCCAGGAACTCCTACAAACTCAAAGTCACCACCAACTCGATAAATATCCTCACGTTTCTGTACATATGATAATCTCGAAGCGAGGCGTTACTCTCATACTTCACACCTTTTCTCTTCTGTTCATGTTGCAGTGTAGATTGTGACAGCAGTAATTAGAACCTAACAGTAAATCAGATCATGAGTTCGTTCATCTAGCGGGCTCATCAAAATCAAGCAAACATTTGAATTTGGGGATTATTTATTCAAATAATTGGAGATTTGAAATCAGTATTCAGAGAATAAGTTGTGAAAATATACGGATATTTTACTGTAGTATTGAGAGTTCAAATGTCACTTGATGCATTGATAAACTTCTATTGATGTGAATCGACGGAATGGAAACGATTTTGGAAATTTTGAACTGTAGAAAGTCTTATAGTAAGTAATATAAGTTGTCTGACTGGTCAAAATCAGTTATATCTTTCCGGATAAAATGCTTGAATGTTCTATTCCACATACAGAAAGTAAGATTTAAATTTCACGAACAGTCAGATCGTCTGAAAAACTTCAATTTGACATACAAACTACGTTTTGCAACTACAACAACAGTTTAAAAATGCAATCAAATAAAAAAATTTCCTCTAATCAGATAAATCTTATGAATTTTAAATTTCTTTCAATTTTATCATGAAAAACATTTATGCCTTATTTATTATGCATGTATCACCAAAAAAAAAAAGAACTATCTACACCCAGTGAATGTTCATGTTCTAATTGCAACCATGAAAAAATCTAATTATTGAATAATTAAAAATTATCAAGCAAGGAAGATAAAATGGATGTATATATATATATATATATATATATATATATATATATATATATATGCATTTGAAATCATCAATCAATCATTGTTAGTCCGAATTTATCTGTACCCCAGAGTTGATATTCTCTCTGCGATTCGAATTTAGTACCGTTTACTTCAAACACCATCGCGTTTCGCACTAAGCTACTGAGTCTAGATAGCCACTCAATTAAGTAATGGGTATGAGATTTAATTCGATGGAAAAGGTTTGGATTATTTGACTTTAATTTGTTCAGTTTTGGTTGGCATCAAGCTGAAGATGTTGATATTAAAATCTCTGATCTTTTTTAAGATATCAAATGTATTTATGATGAGTCTTCTGACAGACACATTCACAAAATCTATCATTAACTAATTTTAGAACGGATTTCAATGTTTACAACTTGAGAAAAGACATAATTTAAAGATTTTATCATTAAGCTAAATGATTTTTGAGTAGTTACAATAATTTCAAAAGATTTATAACTACGAACAAGTAAGAGCCAGAGAACTGTTGTAAAGAACACCTCATCAAATAAATGTTTTTTTTCCGGTTTCAGGATTGAATTCAAGAATTTAAAATGTCAGGGTGAGTGAAATAAAATGCAGTTAATTTCTGTAGATTAAATATTTGAAATCATGAATTGATCAAAGTTAGACCATCATTAGAAACCTGGAAGCACTGGACGACCGTTTCGTCCTGGTATGGGAATCATCAGCGGCAGCGCGCATCCACAACTCCTGAACCTCGCAGGATTCGAACCCGGGACCTTCGGGTGGTGTAACAATGATTGATTGATGATTTCAAATGTGTAAAAACACAAACCTCCAAAACTATGCCCAAAAATTCTATATATACATATATATGATATTGATTGATTTCCTATCAATTATCTCTTCCCTTTATTAAAAACTACTTTCAATTGAGTCTTCTCTTTCAAACTGAAAATAAATTCCCATATTTAACATAATACATATTTATTAGGGAAGAATGAATTTAAAACAAGATTATTGAGTACATTCATTGTTCATTCCTAAACTTCTGTTTACTTGTTTATGCGTATATAACATTGAATAATTTCTCCTTGTTTCGATAAGTAGTCAGTGATTAGGATTTTTGATAATTTATTTCTTTCCGATAGACATCTTAGTTAATTGATTGAAACATTTTGATTGGTTTCTGCTGATAAATTTCCTCGAGTCACTCATATTTATTCCTTCTTTGATTACGTATTTAATAATAATAATAATAATAATAATAATAATAATTGTATACATATAATCAGTCTGAGACACTCAAGGTCACTGCGATCGATACTTTCAGACAAAGTCATTGAGCAAGAAACATTACGCAAACAAGCAAAAAAAACAAAATGGAGACTAATTGAAAACAAATTCCCAGTTTTATTTTGACTTCGTGATATGTGCTGTTGGCGAAGAATTGTTCAGACAAAGACTAATGTTTATCGCTTATGTAAGTGTAATCCTTGAAAACAAAGCAACCACATGAGTGAAGGGTTTGACGTTGCTATTACCATAATAGTTATTTCTTGAAACATTTAATTAAGATAGAACCCGATGCATTAAAGTCATACCAATGAGAATTATGTGAAAGTACAAATGAATGCATAAAGAATATGTGAAGGTCCTGGATTCGAATCCTGCTTTCGAGTTGCAGGAGTTGTTGATACGCACTACTACAGATGAGTCCCATACCATAACGAGACGGTCGTCCAGTGCTTCCAGGTTTCTAATGATGGTCTAACTTTGATCGATTCATGATTTCAAATATTTGACAAACAGGAATTAACTGCATTTTATTTCACTCACCCTGACATATTAAACTCTTGAATTCAATCCTGAAACTGGAAAAAAAGACATTTATTTGATGAGGTATACTTTACGACAATTCTCTGGCTTTTACTTGTTCGTAGTTATAAATCCTTTCAAATTATTGTAAATCATTAAAAATCATTTAGCTTAATGATAAAACCTTTAAAGTATGTCTTTTCTCAAGTTATATACATTGAAATGCCTTCTAAAGTTAGTAAATGATAGATTTTGTGAGTGTGTCTGTCAGAAGACTCATCATAAATACATTTGATGTCTTAAAAAAGATCAGAGCTCTTTATATTAACGTTTTCAGCTTGATGCCAACCAAAACTGATCAAACTAAAGTCAAAATATCAGCAACGGGATAATCCAAACCTTCTCAAACCGAATTAAATCTCATACCCATTACTTAATTGAGGGGCTATCTAGACTCAGTAGCTTAGTGGGAAACGCGATGGTATTTGAAGCAAGTAGTAGTAATAAATTGGAATCCCGGAGAGAACATCAACTCTGGGGTGTACATACATTCAGCTGACGAGTCACAAATCTGATGAAACGCTCATCCTGGATTCCACTACTAGCCATATTCTGTCTATATAAACTTGTGTTATAATGTCTATATTGAGGTAATCTGCATAGAATGCCCATGTGCCAACCAAGACTGGTCGAATTCCAATCAAAATATCAACAACAGGATCATCCAAACTATTTCAAATTGGCGCTTTACTAACTACTAAACAAGCACTCAAGATAGATCGTATGAAATCAACTGAGCTAATGCACAGCCTTAACACATTCAGTTAAGACAAGTCAGTTGTTTAACCCTTACAGAAGTTTTTCATATTCTACCTACAACAATCAAAATCACCAATATGTCCCAAGCTATATCAGCAAGATGCAGGAATACTGTAAATCATTGTAATTAAACATCTACAAGTTGCAAATAAACGAATAAATTCTGATAGATCCGTTTGTGTTTAATATTTCTTGCCAAAAGTACTACCAGTTAATTAATGCTAGTGGAAATTCTTAACTTGTTAAGTTCCGCCATTTCAAGCAGTTAGTAGTAGTTAATGCCATGCTAAGATGTAAACTGCCTGAAGATATCATACTCACTGTAAATCTTAATGCCCTAGATTCGCGATCCACGATGTAGTCTCATGTACGTGTTTGGATGCAACAAATATTTAGTACTAGTAACCTAACTGATACTAATCTCTACAACCTAATCGAATTTAAACTTGAACTAATTTTTATATTACACATTTGAAAACATACATCGATTAATGTTAGACCACCATTAGAAACCTGGAATCACTGAACTGCCGTCAAGTCCTGGTATGGGACTGGTCAGCAGTGCGCATCCACAACTCCTGCATCTCGCAGTATTCGAACCTAGGACATTCGTTCTTGCGCGCGAACGCTTAACCTCTGGTCCACTGAGCCAGTATCTAACGATGTTAATGTCCAACTTTGATCAATTCATGGAGTGGCGCAACCTCATACACAGTCTTCCGTAGTGGTTACTGTCTACACCCGAACAGGTTGAACTTCACCGGTCACGACGACTTCTCACTAGAGCTCGGAGAAGATTCCTAACAGAGCTAGTCACTAGTGAGCGAAATTTCCCAATTTATGTTTGATTTCTTATAAAATCAGATGTATAAAATAGAAACCAATCACATTCAAGTTATGTAGGCAAGAACATTAACATTTTTAAGGTAGCTCATACATTCATTGACTGAAACGATTAACATAATCTAAACAGATAATGAATTGTATGTAGTGGTGTTTTTTAATAGGTTATATTATAGTTTTTCCACTATAAAATCTGTTTGTTTTTATTTCGAAAAACCGTTTACATTTGAACAGACAAAAAAAAAAGCGAAAGCAGATCACATTTTACTGATTTGTTACTTTGTATAAACACTTGAAATTTAACGTATTTCATACATTAATATGACGTAATTTCATTTTTTACTTTTTTTCACTCTACTTTTATAATAGGACACGTTCATTCATATCAATCAATACACTTTAATGCCTTTCATTTAGTTTAGTTATTCACACATATTATACCATATGTTATTAAACATTTTCCACAATATGTCGAATGTCGGTAAGTGGCTGGGGTTATTTAATAGTCAGTGATTAATAAAATTTTTCAGGCTGAAATGAATTCAAGTGAAAACCATGCTTAGTCTCTTACTGAGTAAAGAGATATCAAGTGGCAGCTTTCAAATGAATGTTTGAATAGTATTGTTATTACTGAAGACCTGTTAGGATAATGACTGATATGCGTATAGGGTCTTCGACTGGTATGCTTAAGTTGAAATAATCGACTGTACAGTACATATTACCTCAGCATCAACTTATTTCGGTCTTATACACCACATGATTGAGCTCCGTTAGTCACAGATTCTGTATTATTCAAAGTGGGTTATATTTTCCCAAATATTTTTTACTTTAGTATAAGGTGTCTCAACTTAGATAGGTCAGTGATGAATACAATTAACAAATTAAAACCAATCTTTGTAAAATCACATTAACTGAACTATATTAATGAACTCATTTAGCTAATTACTTCAAGATGTTGCTGAGATTCTGTTGAAAAGTCATGGTTGATAGAGTTTAGATTTGTCAGGAGTAAACTAGGTTTTCACCGATGAAACCAGTCGGTCGATTCAGGAGTTCCTTAAAGTGCTCGAACCAACCTATTTCTCTGTTCTTCAGTGTTGCTGATTACTTTGCCTTCCTTGATTTTTAACTGGTCGTTCTGGTTTACGATAGTTTCCAGCCAGCTTCTTTGTTGTTTCGTACAACTGTCTCAAGTTTCCGTCTCTTGCAGCCTTTTCCGCTGTCATTGCTAGATCTTCCACATATTTCCGTTTATCAGCTCTGATGCTCTTCTTCACTTCCCTGTTTGCTTCTGTGTATTCAGCTTGTACCTTGACTTTCTCTGCTCTTGTTCGGCTGACATTGATTGCTGCCTTCTTGTTCCTCCTTTCTTCAATTTTTGCAAGAGTATCAACAGACATCCAATCCTTGAGATGGTTTTTCTTGTGACCTCCTTGCCTCCTTGATCCCTTTCCAATTGTTCTCCAATGTTGCTTCCTCTCCATTGAGTATATCGTGCAAGGCCTGGAACCTGTCGGAGAGGGCTATCTTGAATTCGTTGAATTTCGCGGTATCCCGAAGAAAGGCTGTATTAAACTTGTGTGATGTTGTCTGCCCCGTTATCCAGTGTTTCTTTGCCCAAACTACTATTATTATCATCATGGCTGTTTTAAGTAGTATTTAGAAAGATTACCGAAAAAAAACAAACGAACACAAAAATCATTAACTGATAAAGTTCATGATTTCGTTATCATCAGAAACTTAGAAAGATCAAGTAAATTAAGATATGTATATGCATACTTTCTGCACCATAGAATTATCACAAGATTTAACGTGGTCATACATATATAAATCTCTATACATATTATATAACTTGGTAGAAAGTTGTGAGAAAAAATTCGTATCTTACATGTACAACTTCTAAGTTTACATTGAATCCATTGTATTCTTGATTCTTTTATTATAAATTTTTTTCTCTACTGGAAAGAAAATCACAAATCAATTTGATTAATTAATTCACTTCTGAATGCTTCTTTTTCTGGTCTTTCTGGTATTATTATTTAAGGAATTTGCAGTTAGTGTCGGTGTGAAGAAAAAAAAATCAACGGAATCTTAGTTGATTGAAGAACAGCATTTTTGTTTTGAAAAAAAAACAAATAAAAAACAAATAGATTTCAATGTATGTTAGTTACTACATACAGTCAGTGAAAACGGCATTCATGGTTAGGCTTAGGGTTATTTGGTATAACTTCAACAAAATCGGTACATGAATGTTCATTATCACTCGGTAGTTTGGGCAGGAAAAAAATCCCTTTTATTTTCATAATTGAATTATTTTGCCTGGTAGTTTTGGTAGTTTTATTTAATAAAACTTTCATTTTTACTTTGAACAATAATTAGTCGGTGCATTATTAAAGAAATGAACTTCTTTACTATGTCCGGAAGAAGATTTGAGAAGAGAAGACAATCAGTGTAGCAACAGTCTCTGCAGCAGCAGGTCTCAACATACATGAAGGAAAAAGCGAAATTCTCCGATGCAACACAAAATGCACCAACAAAATCACTCTTGATGGAGATGCCTTGGAGGACATTAACACCTTTACATATCTTGGCAGCATCATCGACGAGAAAGGTGGATCCGATGCAGATGTGAGGGCGCGGAATGGCAAAGCAAGGGCTTCATTTATGCAGTTGAAAATTATCTGGAACTCCAAACAACTTTCACCCGAAACCAAACAATCAGGATTTTCAATACAAATGTGAAGACAGTTCTACTGTATGTGTGGCGGTAACTTGGAGAACTATGAAAGCCATCATCCATAAGACACAAGTGTTTATTAACAGTTGTCTACGCAAAATACTTCGGATTCGTTGGCCAGACACGATCAGCAGCAACGTACTGTGGGAGAAAACAAACCATATTCCAGTGGAGGAGGTAATCAGGAAGAAGCGGTGGAAGTGGATAGGACACACATTGCGGAAAGCACCTAACTGCGTCACAAGACAAGCAGGGGTAAGTAACTAAGTAAGTAAGTAAGTGATTAACCCATTAACTACTGTCGTTTGATTTGATGTTTATAATGGATTGCTTATTTTCAGTCTTCCCTAATCGCAGCCAATTTTGGCTTGCTTCTGTATAGAAGATGTATTTTCACATTTTATGGTGTGATATGGTCTGGTATGTTTACCAAACAAACTATACATGAAATCGTGCGCGAACGTCTAACCACCGGACCACTGGGTCGGCATCCAACGGTGTTAATGTCTAACTCTGATTGATGCACGCACAATACCGAAGGTCCTGGGTTCGAATCCTGCGAGGAGTCGTGAATGGGCACTGCCACTGATGAGTCCCATACCAGGACGACACGGCCGTCATTCAGTGCTTCCAGGTTTCTAATGGTGGTCTAACAATGATTGATTGATGATTTCAAATGTGTTAGAACTCAAACCTCCAAAACTCTGCCCGAAAATATACTTGAAATATGATAAAAATTTGTAGATGCTGCTTTGGAACTTCCGAACTAAGAGTTAAGTTAGAGAGAATGAAGCTATGAAGTCGTAGATCAATAGGAACTTAGAGCTGACTCATGGTTTCTGATGCTAAACGTAACTCTGATTGGTGTTTTTTTGTATTTGTCATGTGAATATTGGTCAACATTTAGGAATACAAGACTTAGGAATATTCTTTAGTCTTCACTTTTTCTCGTTTTAACAATGTTTAGTTGTGACAAATAATCTGTGCATAATTTATCATCTTCATATATGTGTTTGTATTCTAAATGACAGTTTTGTTTTTAATTGACCTCGGATTTTTTTCTGCCTAGGTCGATAAAATAAATTTGTTTTGAAATTAACTTCATCTAGAGCTGATTTTATCTTTTTAGTGATCCGAAAATAAAAATGAAGCTGTAGAATGATGTTTCATCTTACTTTGAAATATCGGAGCAATTTGAACATATCATTCCTCTTAAACTTTACATAAGAGTGTCTGATTTTCTTGGCTACGATGTGGATCGGAATCTGACCATCCACATATTTGATATTATATATTTCGTAGTTAAGTGTGAATAGCCTCTAGTTGAGTCGGCGGGTGATTATATTATTCCAGATATAATCAGATTTCATTGACTTAAACTAGAATCTCTCAAGAATTCTCCTTTATTTTACTCATGAAACTGGTATACACAAAATTCTGATGTTCAACTGGTTAACAGACGAAGTCAGACAGTAGGGAAAATCAGTCTCATAAATGGATATATATATATATATATATATATATATATATATATATATAACTCAGAATTTCCCTGAGTTCTGAGATAAAAGTGTTTATGGAAATAATTTTAAGAAACTGACAGTAAAGTACCTTAGTCATGAGGTAAAATTTTCACATCTTGAGCATCACAATTTAAAAACGTCCAAGTTTATCGTATTACGATGACGGAATGTAACTCTTGATGAACTTTTCAATTCGAGTTATGAAGAGAATTGATAGACCATTATTAGAAACCTGAAAGCACTGGACGACCGTTTCGTCCTCGTATGGGACTCATCAGTGGCAGTGCGCATCCACGACTCATGCAGCTCGAAGGCAGGATTCGAACCAGGAACCGCAGTCTTCAGCGCAAATGCCTTGCCTCTGGACCACTGGGCCGGCATTTAACGGTGTTAACGTCTAACTCTGATCAAGCTAGGGATTTTGAGCACGCATCCTAATCTCATGAGTAGCAGGAGATGTGGATGCACACTGCCGATGAATCTCATGCCAGGATGAAACGGCTATCCAATTCTTCCAGGTTTCTAATGGTAGTCTAACAATGATCAATTCATGAATTTTACTTAATGAATGTATGTTGAGACTGACTAACTACTGTTTACAAACTAACTACATTTACAAATGGCAAAGGTAGGCAACAGATTATAGTAAATATTGTAAACGTCTGAACATGTAATCATTAATAATACCCATACTGTTAAGAGAGATGAACAAGGCTATAGAAAATCGGTTGTTTACTTATCCATTAATCTAGGAAGGATTGGTTATTTATTGTATCTTATCAGTTGTAAATTTAAATACTAATCACACTTTTCCTCTCCATAATGTTAATGTTTACTTACAAAACCTTATGAATACAATATTGATATTGTTAAGGTTATAAGACAGACAACTATAGTCTAGTCATAGTGTTTTTCTTTCTACTGTAAATAGACAAGTTAGGAATTCATTAAAATTTGTCTGAGGGAGAAATCAATTCGATTGGTCTATTCGAAAAAGGGATAAATAAATAATTAATTAATTATTTCCACTGCCCTTGAACTTTTGACCTAAATTTATTAAATCAATGTTAGTCAAATGAAATAAAGTTTATTTTTGGTGAACTTTGCTTTTATTTTTCAGTTAGAGTTTTTGGAGATTTGTGTTTTTTGACACACTTTTTTTGAAATCATCAATCAATCGATGTTAGACCACATCATTAGAAAGAAACCTGGAAGCACTGAATGACTGCTGTTTCGTTCTGGTATATGGGACTCATCAGCAGTGATTTATTTACAATTGGAGTTGTACCAGGTAGTGATTATGAAATGAGCTTTTTTTATTCAGAAAGGTTACATATTTTTGATGATGTTTCCTAGTAGAATAGAGGAATACATGCTTTGTATTATACTGTCTACAGGTTCAAACATATAAATTAGTCGATAATTTTGTTTGTAAAAAATTTGAGCGTAACAGCTGTATAACAGCTTAAGTCAATGAAATGAATAGTAAGGATGAATAATGTAACTCACGATCCGGCATGATGGAATACTAGTCTATCGAAGAGACATACACTTATTTCTAGACTCAGTAGTAACACCAACTAGATAACAGGAATGTGTTTAGTTAACGAGTAAGGAGGCTTAATCTTCATTCTACTATTAGCCTCCACGATATAAACAACATCAGCACAAGATTCATAATGGTATTGCAGCAGCACTGGGCAAGTCTATATATAAATGATACTTCTTCAGATCTGTTTTTATGAATGTTCAGTTCTGAACTATGTTGAACTAAGATGACAAGTAGATCTTGACGTTAACTAACAATGAGAAATTAAAACTGTAAATAGTTTATTCATAGGTCTGCTAAATGAATGCAAGAGCTAATTGACTAGCTGTTTTTATTAAGCTAAGATTAAATCTACTGTGCAACTTGAACAGAAGAACAATTTCGTCCTTGAAGATTTAATGGATTTTGACCACTCGATCAATTTACCTCACACTTCGAGATTTTCAAAAATTGTCTCCCTTCCCTCTATGCAAATCAACAGAAGTTTATCAATTCATCAAGTGATATTTGAACTCTCAATACTGTAAGTCATCTGTCAGATCTTGGTTAAAACTTGTTAAGCATATTTTCACAACTTATTCTATGAATATTGATTTCAAATCCCCAATTATTTGAATAAATAATCCCCAAATTCGAATGTTTGCTTGATTTTGATGAGTCTGTTAGATGAACGAACTCAAGATCTGATTTCCTGCTGTTTCAATCTGCACTGCAACTTGAACAGAAGAGTAAAAGTGTGAAGTATGAGAGTAACGCTCCTATTCGAGGTTATCATATGTACAGAAAAGTTAGGATATTTATAGAGTTGGTCGTGACTTTGAGTTTGTGGGAGTTCTGAGAACCATAATAAATATATTGGCCTTTTGAGTAAATTTCAAGTTAGGATTGTGACACGTGATTATACGTTTTCTAGAAGTTGTAATGAATAATTTTTTTAACGTTGAATGGATAAAACTTTTACTGTGATTTCTAAACCTCTATAGATTTTTACGAGAGATATTTAGGTACTCCTCAATATTTGGAACCTTCAAATTAACAAAACAAAAGAAGCCTTTCGAAAGAACACCTGTAAAAATGTATGATATGTGCTCAAACTCTTTTCTGAGGATATTGGTAAGTAACGCTGAGGCTTGAGAAACTAAGATTAAAGCGATTATTAGTGCTATTTAGTTTATGCAAGTGTGTTCAATTATTATGTTCACAAATATTCTCTAATCTCTTCTATAAAATATTATCCTGTTTGTTGCAAATGAATCTTGACAGTTTTTATCTGTAACATAATGAAAGTGTTCGGTGATATACATTGTTTCAATGAAAAGAACTTTAAACTGACTAAGGTATTACATACATTAAATGATAGAAAGTTTGTTTTGTAAGAATACACTGAGAATTTTCTTAAAAGAATAAAATTATCCTTAGATTCATATCAGAGTTGAACCTGGTTAAAATTAACTGAAGGACCAGAGTGCTGAGGATTGCTAATTTGTCCATCTTTCAGATTCCTCTCCAAGGAACAAACTTATATGTTTTGAACTTGATGAGGTTAAAAGTGACTTAGGTTTCGTAAATGGTCTTAAATGACGGTAGTCTTAAAAAAAAGTTAACTGAGATGAAAGTCACGCACCACCAAACAACTTTCTAATGGCTTAAGGAGAACGCGAAAATTGCAAGCGCTTGAAAAACTCAGTTAATAACGTTTGGGTAGGTCGCAACTTCATGTTTTCAAACTGAAATGAACACACTGTTTTAAATGATTGATCTTGAAATCAATAATTTCTATTCAACCACCATCTGGAAATAGTCTTCATTCTTACAAAGAATAATGAAGTGAAATATATATAAAAATGTAAATTATCCCAGTAACATTTGATTTCTTTCTGTCTAGAAAGTATTTATTGAATAACATTTTCGATTGACTCAAAAAATAAAACTACTGATTTATACATAATTTAACATAAAGAAATAAAGTTTTTTTAGAATCACCTTTTATAGGAATGTTCGTTGCATGGTTGAATCAAAGTATCAGATTTAGACGAAGCAAAAACATTTTGTCCCGATTTGAATAACAGTGAGTTTTGACTGAAATTTCTGTTTTTTTTTCATGTTAACAAATCTGATAAGAAAAGTTAGTGAATTTCCTGATTCGAAAATTTGACTAGACTTTGAAAGTAGTTTTCATTTCGAAATAATGTCATCTGAAGAAATGCTGAAGATCAGGGAATAGTTTTTGATAAGTATTTACTTGTGATTTACAGTTACCCAACGATGATCACTGAAAACTTCACCAGGGGTCGAAATCAGGAGCTTCAAGTCTCACTAGTAGGTAGTATTCAAAATTATATATATATATATATATATATAAATTCTCGGTCTGATATACATGAATTCTAGGACTCTTTTTATCCCCGAAATTAAAGTCGTACATATGCTACCTAACAAGTAAGTACTGTCCACTAAACTGGTATATTTACTGAAACATATTGATTAACTTTCAAGTTTATACTTTAATATTGATCTTCAGAATTGAGTTGAACAGTTGCTGTTGTAATATTACAGACGAATTTCATTGTTTGCTGGTAATAAATATGTTGATATGAGTTTGATACAAGTAGTATCTTATTGAAATCACGAATTGATCAATGTTAGATCATCATTAGAAGCTTGGAAGCACCAGGCGGCCGTTTCGTCCTTGTACGGCCGTTAGATGCCGGACGTTAGGCGTTCGAGCGCAAGGCAGAAGATCCTGGGTTCAAATCTTGTGAGGTGTAGGAGTCGTGGACGCACACTGTTGATGAGTCCCATATCAGGACAAAACAGTCGTCCAGAGCTTCCAGGTTTCTTCTAGTGGTGGTCTTACATATCTCGATTTATTATTTCAATAAGTAACTTAACAAATTTCACAACCCCATATTGCAAATAGTGTCGTAGCATTCATTTCAGACATTCGTATTACTAAATCGACTTACCAATTCAACTTTACTATATAATAATTGAAAAAACAAGGTCTTCATGTTGCTATCATGAACTCTAATGACATTTGTTATAATTTATAATGTTCTCTCTATTTAAAGAGGCTACGATTCAGTTATTCATGTTTAGTATTAATCATCATTCTAGATTCGTATTCGTAAAAACCTTTTGTATAATGTGAGACTATAGATTGGTCTTGGTTATGCAACTATTGAGAACGGAAAAACAACAGTGAATAACTGTGTTGTTTTATCAGATGATTTCGCATCACTGAATACCCGTAATCTCACTAGGAATCGATTTCAAGAACTCTAAGAACTAGTAAGTCATTACAAAAACCTCAAGTAACTAATAAAAATTCCCGTCTAACTTCCAGAATGTCAAATTAGTTGCATACTACTGGAAATCATGTTTTTTATGAATACATAGCAGTTTTAATGTAATCTTTACTGTCTACAGCTATTCAATACTTTCTTACCTTGTGTATCAAGACAGTGGATATTTCAAGCATACATCAGAGTGATTATAAGTTTTCATTTTAAAAATATCTTTTTCATAAAATTAACTTAACCGGAAATGAATGATTAACTAATCACGATTAGTCCAGGATTAATTTACTTTAGTCAGAACTCTTGACCCCCGGGGAGTTCAACCATTCAGAGTATAGACAGTTATCAATGAGTGTTGCATTGAATCATCAAGTGATTGAAGTTAGATATGTATGCCAGTGAGAAGACCAGAATTCCCACTTTCGATTCCCGGGGTTGTGAATGCCCACCACTGAAGAATCTTGTACTAGGACGAGACAGTAATCTACTGCTTTCTAGTTTTCAATGGTAGTTTTTTTACATCACGGGGTTGTCAAGATTGTTAAGTTAAACATTTTTGAAACCATGAATCAATCAATGTTAGACCACCATTAGAAACCTGGAAGCACTGAACGACAGCCGTTTTGTCCTGGTACGGGACTCATCAGCAGTGCGCATCCACGACTCCTGCACCCCGCAGGATTCGAACCCAGGCGAACGCCTAACCTTTGGACCAGTGAGCTGGTATCCAACGGTGTTAATGTCTAACTTGATCAAATTTACGGAGTTGCGCAACCTCATACACAATCTTCAGTAGTTACTGTCTACACCCGAACAGGTTGAACTTCACTGGTCACGACTTCCCACTAGAACTCGGAGAATATTCCTCACGAAGCTAGTCACTAGTGAGCACAGGTAATCTGCATTACGGGGTTGTGAAGATTGTTAAGTTACACATTTTTGAAACCATGAATCGACCAATGTTAGACCATCATTAGAAACCTGGAAGCACTGAAAGACGGCCGTTTCGTCCTGCGAGTTGTTGAGGAGTCCCATACCAGGACGAAACGGTCGTCCAGTGCTTCCAGGTTTCTAATGATGGTCTAACATTGATCAATTCATAGTATTTTTTTTAGCTCAAATCATTTAATGGTTTAAATGGATGAATATTTTATAATCTCGACAAATACTCACATTATTAATTAGTCAGATTTTAGAATTCAAATCATTACTTTTTGTTAATGTTCGTTATTAAATGACAAAATCCAATGAATAGAATGTAACTTTTAGATTGTTATATCACATATATCAATTAATCTAACTAGCAATTCACACCTACATTTCAGAACTTCATCTAATTAACTAAAAATAAATGTATTAAGATCAATTCCCATTGAAATAGCAAATATGAATGTAGACTTATATAAAAGTAGTTGATTTTATAACCAACATACATCTATCTATATACATACACAAATACATCATATCTGATGTTTGCTTATGACGACATATGATCAATGAAATGAAATAAGGCATCATTGTTGGCTGTGATATTTGCTTGCCTGCTGTTCATGGGAAAATATCACTCTCTGTGATGATTACATGTAAATTAAATAAAACTAATAACAAATTTTAACACAGATTTATTTATATTATATATATACGTGACAGTGTTAAACTATGAAATTCTAAATCATTCTTACTTGTGACAATGATAGAATTTTGTTTAAAAAAAATAGGTTTATGATTAATTCTGTGATAAAATGAAACAATTGTAACACTATATATATTATAACACAATGGAAAAAAACACAGAAATCATGTCTCTCAGTAGCGTATGCTTGATCAAGCCACTGGAAGGAATTTAATTTAAATGGATTGTAGGATAATAAAAAAAGGGGAAGTCATTTGATTTATGACGACTGGTTTGTAGTCAGTGTTGCTATTGATTTTTGCCATATCGCCTTGGAAACCGGCTGGAAATCAATGAGGATTGGATAACTAGCTGTTTCCGTTTTGTCTTTTTTTTGGAATCTTTATGTGGCTGGACAAGTGAACATCTCTTCGGTGAATTGAAGTTAAAACTTTCATGCTTTTAATATGACACGATCTCATAGAGTTATTTCCACTGTTAGTATTATTTATGATGAGAATATGTCTTCTGCACTGTCACGTTCTTGATAGGATAATTTATATACAAATTAACCCTCTATCGGCAAGGAGAAACAAGTAGACAGCCCATGTGTTAACACTTCAACGTGAACAGTCCGGTTCAATAGCGTGGTGCAACCACACAGGTATCTGATAACCTGGAAGATCATTCACACCACTTATATACACTAGGACAAGTATAGTGATTATTTCCGACCCACAATCGCGTCAATCAATATGCACCGCATGAACAGGCCAATTCGACCCATACCACTTAAACATGAATGTCAAACTCATTATTATTAGCAACAGTGATATGCAGGAATACAGCACTCCAATGACAATGGCCCTTTGGAATGTTACAAAACAACCACAACCGGTAAAAATGAAATCGATCACCCTGCTTACCAATTTTGTATATGGACTATTAGCAATACTTGCCAAGGCAATGTCAAGCCATCCCACAATGTTCACAGCGAACATCTGGTCTCATAGGATACCTTCAACTCTATATAGCAGTATAGCAAATGGTATACACATAGTATAGCATAGGATAGCAAGAGATGCAGTCCAGCTTGATGCAAATGAGCTCAAACACTCTCATTACCCTCTGTCTCATGTCGGGTAATGATTTTTCCTCAATACCGAAATTTTCATTTTTCCACCATATGAGACCTGGATTAAGAGTAGTATCCCTTTGATTAGATATAGTCACATATATTTAAGTTATGTCATTGAATAAATAGTTTTTCATGGCTAAGAATTGAAATTATGATTCAAAGAGTATTGGCTGTTAACTTAAGTTTCTATAATCTTATAGAACACTTTTGTTAATCAGTTTCTCAGTTAAAGATATTACTTTTGATAGAACAGTGAGAAGACGTAATTGATCTTCTCACTGTTCTATCAAAATTTATAAAAGGGACTAATTGTTTTAAAAGATATTACTGCCGTACTCATTGTCTGAATCTTTCATCAAGCTCCTTCAGAATTCAATCCACTTTATAACTAATATACTCTCTGAATCCCTCTTTACTAGCAAATTCAAAAAATATGACTGCAATATAAACTGTGAACTTAATCTTAATCAACAGACAATAATGATTTATATGTTCTGTACATCGTTGTACTCATGATGTCAACAAAATAAATGCAAGTATGGCTCACACTTGACAGTATTCTAAAATAATAAAGGAATTTCGTGAAAATTTTTTCGATTTTATAGTAAACATCATGGAGTAATGCTAGTTGGAAACCCCTAAAAAATAGGACTCGTTGGACAGCTATTTCATCCTTGTATAGAATTCTTTAGAAATGATCACTCACGATCCTATCAAGGACTCTGAAATCTTGCTATGAGTGAGCGAATGTTTTTGGAATTCTAGTAAGGGGTCGTGGCTATTTGATTCCAGCAAAGTCGAATGTGACGCATATACCTGAAATATACTTTGGATGATGGTTGTACAACACTGGCAGTCAAGTCATCTGAGGAATAATGGCTTGTTACAAGACAGTGGGTTGTTTTTCGAGCACTATTGGTAAAGACTTATACTATAGGACACATAAGCCTTCTAACGCTCTCTAATTGGTGATTGTTGATGAACTAAATCGATCTATGATGAAAATGACAAAATCTTTCCAATAATTTTCAATTTTGATTATGAATCGATTGTTATAGGCATATGGTTAACTTCAATTATAAGTGAAAGATGTTTTTCTGATATTTTTTTAGAAAGAATCAAAAATGATTTTGCTAATACAACACTTCATAAATAGGATTGTGCCTTTGTTCCATGAGAAAGCTAAACCTTTCCTAAAGTGATAAGGTAAAACTGTAGACATGAATCTATAAGACAGTGTGATTTTCTTCCTGATTTCTAATATTACTGCTATAACTACTACTACTACTACTACTACTACTACTACTACTACTACTACTACTACTACTACTACTACTACTACTACTACTACTACTACTACTACTGTAGTGAAGAAGCACACAGGTGAGGACAACCAAATTGTATTTAGCGAAAATTACAGAGTTACTCAGTAAAATTGGAAAACTATATCGTAAATCGTTCATTTGCAAAAGATCAGTTCATCCTGTGGAACTGGACTGTTTCTGTTGCCAAACATCAATCCATTGTCACTATTCATGCGTTTCATACAAATTCCATTGTTTTCTAAGTCTTCCTGTCTTGATCTTCCCCCCATATTATGCTACCAGACTTTACGTTGACACTCACGTTATATACTACTTATAAGTAGTTCGCACCACAGCACCACACTACTACTACTACTACTACTAATACTAATCCTGACAATAATCATAATGATAATATTAAAAGTAAGAATTACAAAGAAACAACTGAAACATTTTCAAAATCACATGGTCGAATATTTCCTAAGAAATTAAATTCACAACAATTCTGTTTCACCATATATAGGTCAGTAATCATCACAATTGTTTCATTTTTCAACAGCTGTTAAATTAATTAAAAGTAACGTTTAGGCAAGAAAAACAAAATATGTATTATCAAATAGACAAAAAATAAATGAAAAGTTTTAAAATCAACTGAATATATTAACATACTTTTACATAAATTGAAAATTTTCTCTGAAATGAGATGGTGTTTATTGTGTATTAGTAAACTGTTTTATAACACAGATTTTCAATTCGTAAATTTTAGTAGAAAACTCTCTTTTTCAGTACAAATATTTTCGGTAGATGAATATAACGACTCGAAATACTCATTCATAAGCCAAACCAGAGATGCTGCCTATGAAACCTTGAAGAGTGATACCGTCTTCTCAAGAACAGTGGTTTCCTGCCTTATTGGTTGTTCTCAATATGTTAAGGGATATGTCAAGTGTATTGCAGTAATGTTGTTTTATGAGGAAACCATGAATATTTTCAATACTTACCCATTGGGATACTGTCTAATGTTATTTTATGAATAATATTTAAATTGCTGCTAGTTGTGAAATCTTGGTCGTAAGTTTCCTACCTATCTGAGACTCACCGTTTAAAAATGTAACTGGAAACTAGTGTTGATGTTGACATTGAAATACAGAAGCGGTATTTGTGGCTTCAAACACTGATTCGTTATTCACAAGGTTAAGGATTTCTGATAGTCATCAGCTTATTTAGGAGTTATCAACTTTTATTCATACGATTTTCTATGTTCCTCTTGTTTACATTCCGAACTGGGTCATGAATAACGACACCACTAGTCAGGAAACAGAAGTAAATCATTAAAATTACGTGTGAAATGTGGTCGATATCAATTACATTCTGAAAATTTATATTCATGTAGCTTCATTTTAATCTATTGTGTTTATTGTTAAAACTAAATAAGAATAGTTTTGTTAATAAGTACGGAGTCTTTTCAATAATAAGCCAACCTGCTACATTTATGCTTTAGGCGAGATATCCGTCTGTTGACTAAAGGACGAAAGTATTACTCAGCAGTTCGCTCCGTCCTACTTTATGGCTGTGAAACGTGGCCGGTCAGAGTATAAGATATTCGTACTTTACTCGTTTTCGATCATAACTGTCTCCGAGACATCGCTTGTGTATCATAGGACAACCGAGTAAGCAATGCTGTCGTTAGGAAACGAGTACTAGATAAAGATGGCAGATCTGTAGATGAAGTAGTGAAACCTCATCAGTTGAGGTGGTTAGGACATGTGTTACGTATGCCCAACCACCGACTGCATCGTCAAACTATGTTTTGCTAAGTAGGAGTAGGTTGGAAGAAAGCTAGGAGCGGCCAAACCAAAACATGGCAGAAATGCACGAAGTCACTTACAAGTAGACTGATTTATGTCGGTAGGTGTCGACTACCTAGTTAGGGCGCGCGAGATGATAAGAATCGATGGTTAGAGAACCTGAGTGACATGGCTCAAAACCGTTTGCAATGACTCAGGTGCATTCATTCTTTCTGTCATCTCAAATCCTAACCTTCCGAATTCCTCATCACCTTTATCTTTTTCTTCTTAAGTTTATTTTACTAGATTCTACTTCATGAATAATGTCTTCGAACCCTAACCTCTCCGATTACTGGTATTACTTTTACTAACTCTACTACTATGGGATTTGAATTGACAATTACATCTCTATGCCAATGTGTTATCGGCAACTTGAACTGATGTACGTACTGACGTACAAGGTCGAGAGCACATCACTCCTATCTCATTGATAAGAAATTGTCCTGAATTCCGTTTTCATTAGTCTAAACAAGCCCGAAAGATGATAGAAATCCTATGTTTCTGATACCATATTGTTTCTCAAACTCAACTATTTTGCTAGATTCATGCGCCTAGATGATTTTCCTAAATTTAGTTCATTGATTGAAAAAATACAGGAAACCATATCGATTTATCAACAAAAGTAGTTGACATTTATTCCAATGTATCTTATTTGGATTTTTCATGATCCTCACAGAAACACTTGACCAATTTGAAGAAAATTGTGTTTTCTGTTTATGCCCTATCGTCATAATCAAGCCTCACTATTTTTTACGGAAATTCCATCACACAGTTTTTTCCCCAGCTTCATAAGACCATCTCGGTACATACATATTTATCGATTAGGTCGTGTATCACAAAATGAAGAGCAAACTTTTTCTCATACGCTTCACTAATTAATTTTCCCATACATCCAATCAATCAACAGCCTATCATCTATTTGTTTATCTATAACCAAGCACTTTGATTCAATAAAAGTTTAATTTATGATTTTAAAAATAATAGTTGTCCTTATTTGAGATTATATATATATATATATATATATATATATATATATATATATATCACATCAGTTTGATTTAGTTGTAGGACGGTTATCAATTAACATATTTTTGGGGATTGACGTTGAATAAAAATATATAACTTACAGCGAAGTCTGAATAAAGTTTATGTGTGTATGTGTACAGATCCACAGGGTTAGACTATGTACATGCATTCATGTCTATGGCTACAATGAGTTTAACATGAGAAATTTATAACTCATGCTAATAAGTGATTTTTCAGTACATGAACACTTGCTGTATAGAGTTATAAGTATAACTATTATTAATGTTGACATCTTCACAATGTTGGGTATTTACAATTGCTAGAAACACCTCAAATATAGGTTTTTTTTATGGGTTAAACGTTTACATTTGCATGCCAAAAGTCAGCGATAAAAACCAAAAATACTGATTCCTTGATACGACCATTTCTATTTCCCTCATAATTGCGTTAACCTGTTAAACTCATATGTTTTTAAGGTAACATATAGACCATACATAATACTACAAGGCTATTTTCTGCATTGCACCTTAGGATAAAGAAGTAAAAAACGCTATCGTCAAACACCAATCTTCCCTTATTCCATACGTTAAGGGCAGACACAGTCTACGTGTCCTTGTCATGTAGCTGTAGTATAGATTCGACTAACATAACCAGACCATAGTATTCAAGTCTCTAACTTCTAAGAGCCGAAAAATTTAAACTATTTCATTTAAAGCAACTCTTTATATTGGCTAAACACACCAGTGACTATGGCGATTTAATATTCTATGAGATAACACCTTGTCATTTTAATTAGTATATACTAAGATCTAATTTCCATTAAAACGTTAACATAGATTCATTTATACTCTGATAAAGACCTTTGAAAAAAGAATGAGACAATCCTCCGAAATTCCACCGTTAGCCACTAACAGCACGAATTTTCAATTGATTGTTGCTTAGAATAGAATAGAATAGAATACTATGTGGAAGAAGACAGTAGTGACATTTTACTAACAGTTGCTTTGAAAATCACGTCATGTCGTTTTGAATGGACAGAAAACCACGCGAAAAATACACAACAGAAGAATAGTATAACAAAAAGTCAACTTCATAGAACTAAACAACAATAGAAAAACGCAAAGTAAATTTCATCAAAAACATTTTGTTTCATATAACGAAAATATATTAAACACAAATGTGTCAATTGTTTGCATCTGATAAATGACGGATTTGCTATGGGCCAGATGTGCAGAAATTTGAATACCTCACTTCTATTTGAAGTTTGTATTGATGATGTTGTTCAGAAGAACACTGAAAGCTCCTACAAACAAAACATCCAGCTCAGAGAACGAAACTCAACCACAGCTGATTGTCGAATAACTCAAAGTAATCAATCATTACTGGGAGATAAACTGAAAAGAATGCAAACACAGCCCGCGTATTGTTGAATAGAAGGAATCAGACTTTATAAAGCTCATCACTTAAGAAGTTTATTTTTTGGCTTGGGTTTCTTTACAACCCTGATCTGGTTAAAAACGAATCAGTATGTCTTTTGATTAGAAAACAGGTAAATTGTTGTGTATAACGACGTAAATAGATGATAATCTAGTCGACTATTTATTCTTCACTTTCTTTTCGCATAAACCTAAAGATAGGGATGCACAGAGAGATGGAGAGTAACTATTTGGTTCGTTACTAGGTACGCTTGAAACTATTACGGGTTCACCTTAGTCGATGAACGGAAACGAGACAATGAACGAGCGTCTAGGTAGGCTACCTTGATCTGAAAACGGCAAAACAGAAGCCTTGATAAGCGTAGAAAGTATGTTCTACAAACATCAAGCAAGCACACTACAATCAAACACACAACTCTCGTTTATTTATACATCATAGAAACGTCTCTGGGAGAGTCACAAAAATAGCACACTAAAATACACATCAGTCAATCACAGCCATGGATTTTCCTGGTGGGAAATGAAATCTCCAGGTCAAATGATCAGCCCATGCTCGCAAACATGAAATCCAAAATAAGGCATTTATCAAGTGAGTTCTGGGGATCTAACGTCCCCAACAGTAACTTTAATCAGTTGATCGTTGGTTGAGTTTATCCTGGTGATTGACATAAATTTTGCTTTTCAGGAAAATGAAGATGTCTCACTGTTAATTCCTATGTTCATTTATATTACTTCGAATCAATCTATGTCATATATATATATATATATCAAACTGTAAAGCTACTTCACGTGCGTTCAAACCTCATTTCCGACAGTACTACACGTACAATTTTCTTGCGAGCGCCATCTAACCAGAAATCTAAGTACAGGGTATACTACTGACTATTTCCAACCAACTAAATTCTTAACATAATGCATGTGATATCAAGTCACTTTAGCGTGTGGCCATATTGTTTGATTGAATTCGTTTAGCCCTATTACATCATCAAAAACATGATACTGGTAATCGATAAGTTGCATATGTCAAACATTAAATGGATAGGTGTTACGTCATCAAGGCTGAAAGTTTTATGGTAATTGGTTCAATCAAACAACCAATCAAACAATCGAAAGTTGTTTCTTGTTCTGTAGTACATACACCTAACCTCAAGAATCGAATCCAGGCAAGTTAATGTTGAATAATGTTTCATAGTATTACAAGTTGACTTTAGTTCAAAATTTGAACAATCTAGTGCACTAGCTGAGTATTCTAAAAAAGTTACTCAATCACTAGTGAACAATCAGTCCTACTAAGTCCCGCACCAGAATGCTGAACTCTCTAATAGAATTCATTGAATATCCCATACAAAATCCAAAACCCGATCATAATTTCAATCATTTTTAACTGTTTCTGAAAATGAAATATATCAAATAAATTTTCGAATATATATACACAAATTTTTTTATTTTTATGATGATGAAAACTAAGCACAACTGTCAATATTTAGACAGTTTATTATAAGAATTGAAGATTTGATTAAATCATTTATGAAATAACATTCACTTACTTCTCGCTCTAAAACATGATGCCTTTGCATAATGTTATTAATATCATTATGAATACTACAACAACATTACCAAGCGCACATGCATATCCAAAATTACTTACTTACTTACTTACTTACTTACCAACGTAATGTAAATATTTATAACAAATGATACCGTGTATAAACATTTTAAAGTTGATAGGCTTTAAAATAAATTTGTTTAGCCAATGTTACTGATATATTTTCTTTAAAAAAAAATAATCTTCACAAAATTTATCTCATTCAAACTATAATTAATTGAATAGTAAAAACCAAGTAGAATCAACATTAAACATCCTATTTAAGACTGAAATTATCCAATGTAACGCAGCACAGATATGCCAGGTTTAAAATTCAAATCACATTCAACGTGTTACGACTTCATAAATGAAACGATCAATGCGAATGAACAGTAACATGGAACAGTCAAGCATTATAGAAATGAAAAAATTATTTTACATTAAAATTATGAATGAATCATTGTTAGACCACCATTAGAAACGTGAAAGAGCTGGACGGTCATTTCGTCCTGGAATGGTTTCGGGGACGTGTTACGCATGATCGTGAACATGTCATTTTGATATGCATAAATTATTATGGGTTTACCTTAGTCAGAAAACGACAGCGAGGATCCGGCGACACGACAAGCTACTCTTATCCGAGTGTCCCAACACCCCATGTTGAGTCAAAAGAAGACTTGATATGAAGTAGAACCTGTATTCTACTAGCACTCAGAAAATAGGTAGTCAGAGTCCAGAAGAGGGGTAGGAACTCCGGGTCCGGGTCATAGAACGTTACAGATAGTGTGTATTTATACATTTAGGTCGATTAGGAAACAGCATCGAAGTCTGTGATATTGACAGTTAGAACGACCGATAGGAAACAACATTGGAAGTGAAAATGAAATTCAGGACGACCAATAAGGAACAACAATGAAGTGCGTGACATTTATATTTAAGACGATCATAAAATTGATAAGTAGAAATTAACCAATAGGAATTGACCAATAATCCTCTTAGGATATTGGATGAATATCCTAACAGGACGCTAGATCCTCAGATTTCCCTTGATAAATGTCCTAATTTTGGATTTTGTTTCCGATCATGGGCTGATCAGTTGACCTTGAGATTACATTTCCCACTCGGAAAATCCTTGATTGTTCTTGGTTGATGTAGTATTTTAGCACGCTATTTTTGTGGCTCTCCCAAGGACGTTTCTATCTTATATTAGATAAACACGAATTGTGTGCTTGTCAGATTTTCTGGGCACTTGTAGAATACACTTTCTATGTCTTATAAAGACTTCTTCCTCTACTTACTGGGGCCTTGGGACGCTCGGATTAGAGTAGCCTAGCGTGTCACTGGATCATTTGTTTTCACTCTCGTTTACCGACTAAGGTGAACAACTCCTAATAGTTTCAAGCATATCATTTGAGGAGCATACTCAATTGAACTCATCAATAATGTTTATCCACGAACATGACATTATTCTAGATAATATCCACTTCAACTATTAACCATACTTACAAACAAATAACTTTATCCACTGTCTAAAAACTTTTGAGATTGATAACGAAACGTTTAATTTGACATTTTGATATAACAGAACTGATCAAAAAATAGGAGTGGATATACACTGATAATTGTCAACAGCCGGGTAGTAAATTATTGATTGGGCAAAGATTATTGTCTAACTAAGAAATCATAAAACGAATTTTTTAAACAACTTACAATGTTTATTAAAAACGTGAGTAAATAATGTAAGCTGATTAGTACTGTTCGATAATAAATTATTTTTGCTGACTTTATCGATGTACCATTTTCAGAATGCGGAGTGGAGACAGTTCTGTCTTATCGATTAACGATGTAAAATATTGACTTTTGATTTAGTCGCTTGTTATATTATATGGCGAAAATGAGAAAATACGCGAACCACCTATTTCCTGCTAATCAAATTTTTTCCTATGTAATTCCTCTTTACCTCTATTTCTTCAATTAAGCAAACAAATCACTTATGATATTACTGAGTAACTTGAAAATTCGCGCCTGTTTTGAATTGATATATCTAAGCCCATCAGGATTTGTAGACAGTTTTCCACTAAGTACGGTCTGGTTAATATTCTGCAACACTCACATGTAAAATGTACTATCTATGAATATTTGAGACTGAAAATTAGTCATGAAATTCCGTATTATGACCTTATGTCAGTAGTGGATTAAGTCATTTAAGCTATCAAGCATAGTGTAAATTTTAATTGAAGGAATTCAGTTAAAATGTGAAATATTAAATGATGAGTAAACGTTCAAGCTTAGTGTATCAAGTAGATTCATGTAATCTAAGTGTAAATTCAAACGTAACATTGTTAACAGTTCAAATATATATATATATATATATTCATGCAGTATAACAGATTTATATTTCGTTCGTTTTCGAATAGAAGATTGTTAGCGGACTTAATGAATTAGATCTTACTAAGCATTAATAAAGGAAGTCCAACTGGTATTTGTTACTTTCTAATTTGAATATGGAAGATTGATGTTGGGCTCATACTGGTTTACTGCCCTAAAGACCGAATCAACAGATGTCGGCTCAGTGGTCAACAGGTTAGGTGCCCACAAGAGACAAAAAGTCGTCGTTTTGACTCCTGCCCTCACAGTCCAGGATGAACATGGCTGATGAGTTACATGTGACGATCTAATAGCCGTCCAGTGCTTCCAGGTTTTAATGGTGATCTATCATTGATCAGTTCATGATTCCAAGGTCAATAATTTGCTTCAACTATAAAACTCGTTATTTACTCATTTTCAATACGGTGGCACTTTCGGGAACAAAACAATATTTAATAGTTCACATTTATTTTATTTAAATGACCAATGGAAATCAGGAAGGACTGCGTAGCTGTTTTGTTCGACTTTATGACGCCTAATTAGTGCTTGTACACGATTTCAGCTCAAAGGATCGAACCCAAAACCTTCAAGTCTGTTAGGAAGTGCTTAATATCTGGACAACTAAGCCTGCCTCTAAAGGGTCACACTTTTGTTCCAACCATTTTGTGGTAATGTGACACCGTAATTCAATTATTCTGGTAGGTAACTCTCTTGTTCTGGACATGGTTGAACTCCATCATTTGAGGATATTGAGCGGTTGTGAAATGCACACTGGCAGGACGAAATAATTATCCAATAATTCCTAGTTTCCATTAAGTGTTTAAACAAGGTTAATACTTAGTGTGAACTATATTAGATAGGATTTTGTTTCCGAAAATGTCACCATCTTAAAAATGAGTAAATAATGAGTTTAAACAAATTATCAACAACTGAGCAGCTTCTTATAAATCAACAAATAAAACACTTTTAACTCATTTGTATTTTCATCCAAATTTCTTAGATTTGGCCTTTAGTGAGCCATTGCTGAAGAACCCTATCAAGCAACAAAATACCTATCCAACTCTTCTTGGCTTTTTAATGCTGCTTAATCCAACATCAATGCATGAAGAACATAACTTACAGACTATGGTAGTTTCAGTTAGAGCTTTGGAGATTTGTGTTTTTACACATTTGAAATCATCAATATAAAAAATACAAATCTCCAAAGTTCTAACTGAAAATATCGTAACAGTGCTCACTAGTGTGACTAGCTTCGTGAGGAAATTCTCGGAGTTCTAGTTGAGAAGACGTGACCAATGGAGTTCAACCCTGTCGGGTGTAGGCAGTAATTACCAGAGACAAATGAGTGAGGTCGCGCAAAATTCCTAGATCAATCTGAGTTAGACAATATTACCGTTAGATGCCGGTTCAGTGGTCCGATAGTTAGACGTTCGCGCACAACACCAAAGGTCCCGGGTCCGAGTCCTGCCAGATGCAGGAGTCGTGGATGCGCACTGCCACTGATGAGTCCCATACCAGGACGAAACGGCCGTCCGGCGCTTCCAGGTTTCTAATGATGGCCTAACAATGATTTATTGATGATTTCAAATATGGTAGTTTCCACAAAACCCTAACTCCATTGTAGGATAATCTGATAGACAATTGAAGATGTTTTGTACAAAAAAAATACTATTCAAAAAGAATACACAACCATGCACTTAACATATATGAATCGATTGAAATCTAAACAAACAACTGTCAGCAAATAGTGATTGAGTACAGAAACAATCAATAATCGGGAAGGCATTTGTGTTATTACTTTCGTTTATCTTCTACTTTATTTTTCATTTCATTTCTCACTCTATTATGCTGCTGGAATATTTCTCCAATGACTAGCTGTTACGTTTACTTTACAGAAAAACTGTTACAAGAAAAATGTTGTTTACAATGAGCTCTACAAAACAACGTATGTATAATCACAAGCATGAAAAAAAAGAAGGAATTTCCCTATACATGTATGTGTCTTATGATATATATAAACATATATGTATGTGTATATACATGTATATGCTCAACTGTTTTTTTCATGTGATCAATAAACACTTTGAGTTTCAGTCAACAGGAACGATAAATAATTGAATATGATGCCTCAATGGATTTCAATGTTGTTTTAAAAATTTCATTCACGCATTATAAAATTTAATTTGTCAACATGAAGTACTTACTCTTCATAATTTGAAAACAAATTTTTTTTAAAAAATTAATTAACTTCAGTTAAAAACGAACAATAACCAACAGGTGATTTAACTGTTTTGGTCTTTGACTTTGACATGTCTTTAGTGAGTGGTATACTACAGTTAAGCGATCAAGTCAGAATACAATGGTGTATATTCTCAAAATCAGTGACTCTGTAATATTTTTGGGGCACAGTTTTGGAGGTTTGCGATATTTTACACATTTGAAATCATCAATCAATCATTGTTAGACCACCATTAGAAACCTGGAAGCACCGGTCGGCCGTTGCGTCCTAGTATGGGACTCCTCAGCAGTGCGCATCCACGACTCCTGCTCCTCGTAGGATTCGAACCCGGGACCTTCGGTATTGTAGGCGAACGCCTTACCATTGGACCACTGGGCCGGCATCCAACGGTGTTAATGTCTAACTCTGATTGATCTACGGATTTTGCGCGACCTCACCCATTTGTGTTTGGTAGTTACTGCCTACACCCGACAGGGTTGAACTCCATTGGTCACGTCTTCTCAACTAGAACTCCGAGAATTTCCTCACGAAGCTAGTCACTAGTGAGCACTGTTACGATATTTTGGGGCACTGTTTTGGAGGTTTGCGATATTTTACACATTTGAAATCATCAATCAATCATTGTTAGACCACCATTAGAAACCTGGAAGCACTGGACGGCCGTTTCGTCCTGGTATGGGACTCATCAGCAGTGCGCATCCACGACTCCTGCTCCTCGCATGATTCGAACCCGGGACCTTTGGCATTGTAGGCGTAGGTGTAAAACTCTGTAATATATCTGAACTAATATATAAGTAGAAGTTACTGTTTCACTCACGAAGTAATTGATATTGAATCAGTTATGGACTGATTTATCTCTTGAAATTAGACACTAAGTTTGAAGAAGACTGTTATTGATGATGATGTTTCACGAAGAGAGATCCGCGTTATTCGCATAAGGAACTGATATTAACTGGATAACTATTGAATATTGAACTGTTTACTCGTCATCCAACTTTCATAGTGATAATTTCAACAAGTTTGTTGTTTCTTTAACATTCGTTTTTTGGAAACAATCTTATTTTGTTAATTTTAATCTAAAATACAACATAAATTTAGAATAAAATGTAATTATCTAAAATTCTACTTTACAAATTACACTCCTACATTTTAATCTGTTTCCAATTTTTATCTGGTTTTGTTTAATGAAAGACTTTATTTCAGTTATTTTTATAACTACCAAATACTTGGCAAAAATACACAGTACAAGTTACGTAGGTATCAATGTCAAGGTTGCATTTCATAGTTTCAAATAAATTGAATATTGAATGGATGAATCAATCATCAAAAAAAAAATAATAATAATTAAAATTTTTTTTTTTAGTGTAATTTCAATGAGTAGATATTTTGTATATCTGACATCTTTGTGACTGAATGCAAATCATTTCTTGAGAGTTAATTAACAGAGTTTAAATAAAAAAAAGACTAAACAAAGCTCAATACTTTTAGTACAATCAAAAGATCATAGTAGGTCTGAACATGATCATGTGTCATGTCATTGTTGATCAAAGTGATTCTGTGAAAGACTTCAAAAAAGTTGATTTGTGTATGAAGGTAGATAAGAACCAAAATGTAATTTGTGATACAAAGTAATAGAGTGTTTGTGCTTGCATAGAATTGTATAGATAATGAACTGAGTCAAATGTGGTCACTTATATGTATAGCCAGGCCTTCTTTCCTACTGAGGGTAGAGAAATTTAAGATTACATGAAATGCTTTGGCTACTTAGTTTTATTTTAATTTGGAAAAACCTTTCTGAATTATTTTGATATGTTCAATATCGATTTGTTGGTTATTGAGTTCTTTTGTGTGGATTGAGTGTACTTAGGTACGAGTTGAGATTCAATGAGAAGATTCACTGACAGTCGACTAAACCTAGTGTGTAGATATAATTTGGTGTATACATAAAAAGGATCTTGTTCTTAATTCTAACTAAAGTGTTTCCTAGAGTATTGGTTGTTTTAAAGAAAGCTTTCAATGTGAACGCTTTCAAAATCCGTAGTAATTCTTTTATCGTACCTTAGCAGTACGGTGAAACCACACTACCAATCCATCGACTTTCATTAGAATTATTATTTATAGATGGATCAGGAAATTATAAAGCCGTAAGATGTTTGCTATATTGTAGTTTTTTCCTTTAGCTGATTTGCTTCTGAATGAGTGATTTTTGGTAGCCCTTCTGAATAGATTCATAGCCAGGGGAATTTTCACACTGAGTGGATGCACTGTGTGAAAGCCAATGCACCGATATGAATG
This sequence comes from Schistosoma turkestanicum, assembly GCA_944470395.2. Taxonomy (NCBI): domain Eukaryota; kingdom Metazoa; phylum Platyhelminthes; class Trematoda; order Strigeidida; family Schistosomatidae; genus Schistosoma; species Schistosoma turkestanicum. The sequence goes on along the minus strand of OX103974.1, from coordinate 11,845,566 downwards.
TTTTGGTTTACGGTATATAGTCAGTTTTAGATTTCCATTCAAATACTTTCTAGACAAATAGTATAAGAAAGGTAATTCACTACGTTCGTCTTCCTTTCAGAAGGTGGATTTAATGTTTCTAGAGAATGTGTTTATTAATTTAGAGAGGCTACTAAAGAGGATCTTTTTAATGATTAACACGTTACAAGTGTATGTCTAACACAAAAGATTCAAATATTGAGAATGATATGAACTTTAATCTGGAGAATCATAGAAACAGGAACAAATCAACTGGAAGTAAAAGATCAATGTTGAAGATAAGAACAGTGGACCAGATTGTACATGTAATCTTTTGAAAATAACACATAATGTGATCTAAGTGAACAGATGATGGCTTTCGAAAGTCCAATTAAAATCTAAGAAGAACTTAAATTATACAAGGATTTCAAGTATAGTTGCATTTACATGAATTTCTCAAACTAGGCTACACATCTTTAGTCTTACATATTGAACGAAAATCCAAATTATCCATAATTCTGAATGTAGATTACACTAAATGTTGACTATTCACCCAAATAAATCAGAGAAATCATGCTCATTCTATTCAATCCTGTTCATATTCTTGATTATAACACCACAAAGAAGTCACAGATCAAAACAAGATATATATATATATATATATGTCCAATAAATAGTTCGCTTTTGCGGATAATTTAGGTCAATATTAAATTTTTACTGAAAATTACTAGCCTACTAGCCTACTCAATCTGTTGGACAGATAGATATATTTTTCCAGCCAAACATGATAAAAGGAACATATTTTCAAGGTAGAAATTTGATAGTTTCCATTTGGCTAGTTAAAAATTTGTTAGAAATGACAGTAAACAGATAAATAAGCGAGAGAGAGAGAGAGAAGGTAAACTAATGATTAGATATCAAATAGATAACAACTTGAAATAGTTGATTTATTAGAAAATTAAACTCCAAAATATTTACAAAACAAAGTGCTTACTTACTTACGCCTGTTACCCCCAATGGAGCATAGGCTGCCCACCAGTTTTCTCCGACCAACTCTGTCCCGAGTTTCCCTCTCCACTTCTGTCCAATTTTTGTTCATTCTTCTCATGTACTTCTCTATTTCTCGGTGTAATGTGTTCCTTGGCCTTCCTCTTTTCCTTTTACATTGAGGGTTCCGTGTGAGGGTTTGTCTTGTGACGCAGTCAGCTGCTTTTCGAATTGTGTGTCCTATCCACTTCCACCACCGCTTCTTCCTGATTTCCGCCTCCACTGGAATCTAGTTTGTTCTCTCCCACAGTACGTTGTTGCTTGCTGATCATGTCTGGCCAACGAATCCAAAGTATTTTGCGTAGACAACTGTTCATAAATACTTGTATCTTGTGCACATAGTGAATAATATTACAAATTATCTTTAGAGACTCACTTCATCGATTTTGTGTATCATAGAAAAACTACTACACCATGATTCTACAATTTTCAAGGTCAAATTGAACTTATCTATCTGAAGTTTGTTCAGAAAAAGACCAACGAGTATTTCTCAACCAAAATGTATCCAGCTTAGAGAATGAAACGCCATCACGATCACACACACTCTAATTATCTTCGTGTTTGAGAAAACGAAATACCTTTTTCTTTTGCTTATCAAATCTATCGAGGTCAAATCAGACAAGCATGTCAACCATTCAATTATTTTACTATTTAAATCTACTATCCTAATAATAAATAGACGGTGGGTGATTAACCCTAAAACACAAAAAAAATATAATAATCAATTACAATTATTCTAAATTAAATTAAAAAATGAATTATTAGTTATTATTATTATTTACCTGATCATATATTATATACTTTTCTTTGTTCATTTAACTCGTGTCATCAAATCACACGTGTATTTTGTTGTTTTTTAGCATTGATTAGTTTCAATCACGTGATACGTAATAACTTTTGAAGTCAGCAATACCAAGTTAGCGAGAGAGAGAGTCACGAGATGTAGTATTTTTATTTTTATTTTTTGAAAAAAAAAATTATAAGGTTTTCCACCGATCGATATTTGCTGGTAATGCATACTAACTAACTAACTAACTAGAAAAAAAAATTAATTTCAACTCAAGTGGAAATTCATTCATTTAGATTAATAGTAAAAACATGATTTATGTATTTAACTGTGTAACGGGGTTGTGAAAAGCGGTAGGTTACATATTTGAAATCATGAATCGATCACTGTTAGACCACTAACACAACCCCGTAATGCAATAATTACCTTGTGCTCACTAGTGACTAGCTCCGTGAGGAATATTCTCCAAGTTCTGGTGGGAAGTCGTGACCAGTGAAGTTCAACCTGTTCGGGTGTAAACGGTAACTACCGAAGACTGTGTATGAGGTGGCGCAACTCCGTGAATTGGTCAAGTTAGACATTAACACCGTTAGATACAGGCTCAGTGGTCCAGAGGTTAGGCATTCGAGCGCAAGACCGAATGTCCTGGTGTCGAATCCTGCGAGGTGCAGGAGTCGTGGATGCACACTGCTGATGAGTCCCATACCAGGACGAAACGGTTGTTCAGTGCTTCCAGCTTTCTGATGGTGATCTAACAATGATTAATTGATGATTTCAAAATGAATGATTGATTTTTGATTTCTTATTTACTTACTTTACACATCTTCTACATAGATTAATTACAATATTCTTTGAAATGACCATGATAAATATTCATCAAACAATAGGCTGTACACATGATAGGCCCTCTTGAATATATGTACAAGGATCATTTTGTATGACTTTCAAAATGGAAATGAACATTTAGTCAATTTTCACTACACTGCCTGCCGTATCGGAAATTATTTCTGAAATTATCTACACAGTTAACCATCTAGCTTGATGGCAAAAAAACAGAATGGGTCAAAAACATGTTCAGCCCAAAATGATTTTAATGATTCAATCGGTGTAAGCCCAAACTATGTATGCAAAAGCATATGCTATTCTACTAGTAAGGCCGATAACTCTCTCAGTCTTTTAACGGTAATAGATTGTTTTATATATTATGATTATCATCTCAGTGTAGGTTTAAAATCACCTCAGTTTAATATAGTTAACGCAACTAGATAGTATTTTATTTGTCTGCACACTTAGAGTATCATTCATAATTAAGTATTGGGGTAAATGGAACAGTCAGTCAGATGCAGCGTAGAACTTTGTACGTAAGTACATCAGTTCATGTCGCCATACCACATCAGCACAGAGATATAATTGTCAATTCAAATCCAATAGTAGAAGAGATAGTAAAGGTATTAGAAGTAATCACAGAGGTTAGGATTAGAAGATATTATTCAAGAAGTATGATTCAGTGAGATAAGTTTAGAAAGATGAAACTAGAAGTGTTGAAGAATCCAGAAGATTAGGATTTGAGAGAACACAAAGAATAAATGCACCGGTGCCATTGTAAACGGTTTTGAGCAATGTCATTCAGGGTATCTAACCATTGATTATTATCATCTCGTGGATCCCAACCAGGTAGTCGACAACTACTGACATAACTCAGTCCACTTGTCAATGACTTCATGGATTTCTACCATGTTTTGGTTTGGCCGCCCTTAGCTTTCTTCCAACCTATTCCTACACCACAAAACATAGCTCTTCGAGGCAGTCGATGGTTAGGCATACGCAACACATGTCCCAACCACCTAAACTGATGAAGTTTCACCACTTTATCTATTGATCTGCGATTCTTACCTAGCACCCGTTTCCTAATAACAGCATTGCTCACTCGGGTGTCCCACGATATAAGAGCAATATTTCGAAGACACCTATGATCGAAAACCAATAACCTACTAATATTCTACTCTCATTGGTCATGTTTCACAGCCATAAAGTAAGACGGAGCGAACCACTGCACAGTACACTCGTCCTTTAGTCAGCAAACGGATATCTCGCCTAAGGCATAAGTGACGCAGATTGGCAAAAGCCAATCGAGCCTTCTGTATCCGTGCTGAGATTTCTTCAGTCACCAAGCCATCAGCACTGATGAGACTCCCAAGATAAGTGAAGCGGTCAACACGCTCGACCACTTCATTCCCTATCACTAGTTCAGGTGCCGATGCAACCCACTCTTGAAGCAACATTTTGCATCCCGAACATGCTTGGGCAAATGGAACTAATTATTATTATTATTCGTATTTTTATCCTCGTTAGATGGACAGTTATCTTCTATACATTTGATTCGTAAACCGAATTTCATGTTACAATTTCGCTCTAACATTTCAACTATTAGCCAACCTCCTTATACTGATACTTGAAATGTGAAACTAACTTTTAATCTCTTTCTATATTATTCACTTATTAGTATCGCTGTTGTAGAATAACTTTAAATACAATTGTCAAGATTCTTTAAAAAAATTGTATCGGTGAGTTACGTTCATATTATTCGGTAAAATGACTTGGAGAGATTCGTTCATTAATGAATATTGGTAAGATTAGTAAATTGTTTTTCAGGCGATATAATTGTTGTACAGTTTAAATCCGAATTTGAGATTTTTGTTCTTAATTCTCTTGTTAATTCTGAAAGTTATAACACATTGACTTATTGTCGATTTCAAGTACCCATGAAATAGATATCAAGTTTAAGATATTACTAATAAGTATACTTTCGTCACACACAGTTTAATATCTAAAATTAACAATATCGTGAAATTGTCAAAGATCTATCTACTCATTAATTATCTAAAACGAAAGGTCAATCTGTCAGATTGAAGCTTTGACGACCTTAATTTATCAAGGGAAAAGGATAAAATTTGCTCCGATTTATAAACTGGTGTTTAAATTATCTTGTTTGTTGTCTCATTAACAATGCTAAAAGTATTCGCTTTAACAAACTGTTATGTTTGTCACTTGGTACGAGTTAACCTTAGTCGATAAATGCGAACGAGGCAATGAACCAGCGTCCAGGTAGGCTACCTTGAATCCGAAAACGGCAAAACAGAAGTCTTGATAAGCGTAGAAAATATATTCTACAAATACCCAGCAAGAACAATGCAATCAAGCACACAAATCTCGTTTATTTATACATCATAGAAACATCCTTGAGACAGTTACAAAAATAGCACACTAAAATACACAGCAGCCAATTACAGCCATGGATTTTCCTGATGGGAAATGAAATCTCAAGGTCAACTGATCAGTCCATGCTCGCAAATGTGAAATCCAACATTAAGGCATTTACCAAGTGAGTTCTGGGGATCTAACATCCCCAACACAAACTTTCTACCTAAGGCACATTACAAAATTTACCAAGTTATTTTTCTTAGATCGATCGGCGTATCTTTATGGAATTAATGCTTGATTAAAAACTTTTTTTGGTAAAGTATGACAAAAAATACCATGTGTAGTTTCAGAACATTTTATGTACTAAGTAGAACAAGAAATGGGATACTTCTGAAATATATGAATAAAATGATATCATAAGTCGTCTGATTCTTCCCAAGACAAGACAATGTTGTTATCAAACAGGAATAATGATACTTTGAATTAATTTTAAGATAACTGAAGAATTTTTTTTCGTTTTACAAAGACTTACTCTATACACTGAGATTATACATTTCATTGCGGGGTTGTTGTGGAGAGTGTTAAGTTTTATTTGTAACCATGAATCGATCAATGTTAGAAACCTGGAAGCACTGAACGGCCATTTCGTCCTGGTATGGGACTCATCAGCAGTGCGCATCCACGACTCATGCACCCCGCAGGATTTGAACCCAGGACCTTCGAACGCCCTAACCGTTAGACCACTGAGCCGGTATCTAACTGCGTTAATGTCTAGCTTGATCAAATTAATTACTGATGAGTCCCATACCATGACGAAACGGCCGTCCAGTGCTTCCAGGTTTCTAATGGTGGTCTAACATTGATCGACTCATGGTTACAAATAAGATTGTACATTATAATAAAAATGTTTACTCGTTTGCTACTTTCAAATTCAATTTTGTTCGTGTTACAATTTTTGGATGTTGAAGTAATAATACAATGTACATTTTTGATGTAAGCTTTGAAACAATGACTCGAAATAAAAAAATGCAAATCGTTGAACTACAAATTAACATTTTATTAATTCATCAATCAATCAATAGTAATTTTCTAATGAAAATTATTTCAATAACCATTCGTATTAGTGTAAACGAATATATTTATATGTGGAGATTGCACTAATTACAGGTTGACCTCAAATGGTGCATCACTGAAGAACCGAAAAAAAATCACTGAACCGAAATTTAGTTTTAGTGTATGGAACGATTCAATATTTTTTTAACCTATAATATTCCGTTAAAGACGTCGAAATCTGGAGGGAAGCACGGTATCCAATGGACAGCAAGGATGCAGATGGACGATCTGGACTTCGCAGATAACCTAGCTCTACTATCGCACACGCAACAATAAATGCAAAAGAAGATGACCAGTGTAACAGCAGCCTCTGCAGCAGTAGGTCTCAACATACATAAAGGGAAAAGCGAAATTCTCCAATGCAACAAAACATGCACCGACCAAATCACTCTTGATGGAGATGCCTTGGAGGACGTTAACACTTTTACATGTCTGGGCAGCATCGTCGACAAGAAAGGTGGATCCAATGCAGATATGAGGGCGCGGATTTGCAAAGCGAGGGCTGCATTTTTACACTTGAACAACATCTGGAACTCCAAACAACTTTCAATCAAAACCAAAATCACGATTTTCAATACAAATGTCAAGACAGTTCAACTGTATGGAGCGGAAACTTGGAAAGCTACGAAAGCCATCATCCAGAAGATACAAGTGTTTATTAACAGTTGTCTACGCAAAATACTTCGGATTCGTTGACCAGACATCATCAGCAACAACGATCTGTGGGAGAGAGCAAACCAGACTTCAGTGGAGGAGGAAATCAGGTAGAAGTAGTGGAAGTGGATATGACACACATTGTGGAAAGCACCCAACGGCGTTACAAGGCAAGCCCTCACATTGAACCCTCAAAGTAAAAGGAAAAGAGGAAGGCCAAGGAACACACTCTGCCCGAGAAATAGAGAAAGACATGAGAAGAATGAACGAAATTGGACAGAATTGGAAAGCGAAGCCCAGGACAGAATTGGTTGGAGGAAACTGGTGGGCGGCCTACGCTCCATTGGGGGTAACAGACGAAAGTAAAGTAAGTAAGTAATATTCTGTTAATGATTGAACCCAATAATACCTTCAGATATCACTACGAGTATTGTTCAGCTAACCGACCATTGAGATGGAATACAACGGTGTACCATATCCATCTTTTAACTTATTATTTCTGGTCTAACACGACGATCACCAGTTTTATTTTTTTGATGATTACCGTTTTACTTACGAAATATCTGAAATCCACTGATCGTAACAATCCACTAGAACTCCAGGAATATGTCTTAAAAGAAGTCAGTACAAGGGTAAAATAGCTTTTCAACATACCTTAATTTCTAATGGCATGCTAGACGAGGTCATTCTGTTACAAACTTCATTTACAAGAGAAAACTATTTCTAGGTAATCACTTATTGAAATTCAACGAACGTTTCATTGATTTTCCTAAATGCTATAAAGATAGATATTCGTGTATATTTATGAAACTATAAAATTGTCATTATGCAGTGAATTATTTATAAAATATAATGTCTGACTTAGTTGAACACTTTGTAGCATAGAATAGTTTGAATTAAATTTTATTTTGGGGCAGAGTTTTGGAGGTTTGCGTTTTTACACATTTAAAATCATCAATCAGTCATTGTTAGACCACCATTAGAAACCTGGAAGCACTAGAATACGGCCGTTTCGTCCTGGTATGGGACTCATCAGCAGTGCGCATTCACGACTCCTGCTCCTTGCAGGATACTGTCGGTTGTAGGCAGTAACTACCAAAGACAAATGTATGAGGTCGCTCAAAATCCCTAGATCAATCCGTTAGACATTAACACCGTTGGATGCCGGCCCAGTGGTCCGATGGTATGGCATTCGCCTACAATGCCGAGGGTCCCTGGTTCGATTCCTGCAAGGAGCTGGAGTCGTGGATGCGCACTGCTGATGAGTCCCATACCAGGACAAAATGGCCGTCTTCTAGTGCTTCCAGGTTTCTAATGGTGGTCTAACAATGACTGATTGATGATTTTAAATTTTATTGAAAAATAGTTTCTGATATGTAGCAACACGTCCAAATGAATTTACAAATATAAGCTAATCGTTTAATCAAGTTTGCCATTGGGTCTGATGTATAATCATCGTTCAATGAATGATGAATACTGTAGAGAGAATAATAAATTAAAACATACAACTTAAACGAAATATTGCTTGATATTATCATTTCTTCAGTTTATATTGTTTCTTGCTGGAAGGTTAGCTTCTAAAAAAAGAAAGGAGAATTCTTTGCCTACGTTCGGTCTAAATTCCATTTTGCCCGTTTGTCGACTTCATTTAAACTATTTTTTACTCTCATCCTATTGCGTAAGAAAATTTTCTGCAGAAAGCGATATTAATTCTAAGTACTTTAACGTATACGTTTTGTCTCATAACAAGGATTATTTTAAGAAAAAAAGAAACATATTACTACAATGGCCTAGTTTTTGGACGATTATGATGGAACCAGAATACCGAGAGAGAGATGATATACACATCTTTAGTATATGCCAAAAAAGGTAATTCCCCTTTTGTTATATTTTTCTACTTGCTAGAATGCATCAGGTATGCAAGTTCCTCTTTGTATTATGATGTAATAAGTATAGATTAAACCATTTTTTTGTAAGAGAAAATAACATTTAATTTATGTTAACCGGTGTAATCAAGGATAGTTGTTTCGTTATCTTTCAGACTGCTACATCCCAGATGTGTTATTTATACCTAGAACCGAACCAAGTATGTACTGCACATTTCTCCTTATTTGAGACTAATTCGTCGGACGTCACTGTATCTGGGTCCTGTATTTGACTGCTGTATGCATAAAACTGTACCAAATCTTGTAACAAAAGGCTTTGCTAAGTCAGTCCACCTGAGCACCCAAAATATCAACATAAACTGATTGTTTACAGTCCTGAATATCAACGCGTGAAATTAAGAACTCTCATTAATGCTTTCAAACCAAATAAATAGGTTAATATCTATCACAGTTCAATAACTCATTTGATAATATGCTGGAGTTTGAAGTAAATGCTAGTGGAAAACAGTTTTAGAGTGAACGTTACCTCCATACATGTAATTGCAACAGGCAAATTACAAATCGGATAGGAAATATGTCCAAGATTTTACTGATAGCCACAAAGTCAAATATACAAAACTGTAATCTATGTAAAAAATAGGGTGTTTGTAGAGCATATTGAGAGTGAGAATAATTTGAATGATAGATCAACTTTGTCTGAGACAATCACCAAAAACCAAGAAGCCTAAAGTCATTCTGTTCCAGGATGAAATCTCGAAGTCTTATAAAGAAATGATTTTGTCGGACATTCAGAGTACATGCTAAGCATGCTACTCTTAAACAACGTGTTTGGCATGAAACCGCTCATATTTCTGACTTCAGTCAGTTGGTTTAAAAATAGCTCTCTCACGTTCTAGGTCTCATTCCTGGTAATGTGGTCCACACTTGGTCGAATTAACTGCAAAGTGTTTCTCAATTTTCAACCATACCCGATAAAATGTAACTGCCTTCTGAGAGCCAACTCGTATAGTATATGGATATATATTCAGCTGGTAAGTGAAATTATATCGTCTAAATTAGCTCGATTCCGAGCGATTATGGATACCTGAATCAATGATATGAAGGAATTCATTTTTGTGTGCTTCTTTCCGACGCTCATAAGCACCAGGATACTTTACAACCTCGTTACGGTTAAGTGACTGAAAAAAGTAGACTCCAGATATTCCGGTTAGCCAGTTAAATTAAACGCTTCCAATCTCGCAACTAATAAGCTACATAAAATTATACGGTTGTGTAATTTGCAGACCAGTTCATTCGTTGTCGATGCTGAATGATAAAAACTGTCAAAGAAAAATTTATTATTTCACTTGTGACAATCATATAATCAGAAAAGAGTTTCTTAATGTAATCACCTATTGGATTGGATTAGATAGAAGTAAGTAGACATATTATAGATATGCATTAATCCCTTGTGAGGATACTTCGTAAATGGCTCCACGGAGGTTAAATTATGACATTTGTTTATGGTCGACTAAATGTTAATGACTGGGAAGTCACACTTATACTGAGGATTTGTTATGCTCATCAATTGATATGCTTGAAACTATTATGAGATCATCTTAGTCGGTAAATGAGAGTGAAGACAAACGATCCAGTGACACGATAGGCTACTCTAATCCAAGTGTTCCAACACCCCACTAAGTAGAGGAAGAAGTCTTTACAAGACGTAGAAAGTGTATTCTACAAGCACCTAGAAAATATGAGGTTGACAAGCACACAAATTGAGTTTATTTATACATGATAGAGATGTCCTTGGGAGAACCACAAGAATAGTGCACTAAAATAATACATCAACCAATAACAGTCAAGGATTTACCGAGTGGAAAATGTGATCTCAAGGTCAACTGATCATCCCATGTTCAAAAACATCAAATCCAAAATGAGGACCTTTATCAAGTGAGTTCTGGGGATGCAATATCCTTAACAGGATACTACAAATATATTATTTCTATTACTTATACTTTAAGTTTCAATCATCATAGAAATTCAACTTTGGTCATCAGTGCATCATTCAAGTATTGTATTGCTGACGGAAACAAATAGATTTATTTCGGCACTTGAGGCTTTTTCAAGAGTATTCTTTTTCACAAATTCAGCTTATCTTAAGAATTTTTCGACTTCTCGGATGATGAGCATCCAGATGTAATCAAATTAACCTTCATCATTGATCATAATGTGAGATAATGGTTGAACACTGTTTAAAATTACAAAATTAAAATGAAACAATTATCCTATCTATACACATATACACACACGTATACAACTTTTCAATAATTTCCTATAGCAACTCCATACAAAACCAATCATTACTAGTCTACTACTTTACAATAATTGGCTCTTTTCTCTCATCGATCGAACTGGAAGCCTAAACATCGAGACAATAATAATATCTCTTTTCTACTAAGTAAAAATATTCACTATTCTCTTGTCGACAGCTCATGTGATGTAATGTTTATTTCTCTTTTAAGTTTTATTATTCCTTACTCATTACTTACTCCTTACTTATTTCATCTATCCTTCACTTTATCTCAATTGCCTATCCTTTTCCTATTCCTATTCACTCAAGCCTATTCTATTCTATTCTATTGCAATTAAATGTAGATAACATTGAAATTTTATTGTAACACTAAAAACAACAAGTAGACTAAATTGGGGCACAGTTTTTTGGAGGTTTGCGTTTTTACACATTTGAAATCATTAATCAATCATCATTGTTAGACCACCATTAGAAACCTGGAAGCACTGGACGGCCGTTTCGTCCTAGTATGGGACTCCTCAGCAGTGCGCATCCACGACTCCTGCTCCTCGCAGGATTCGAACCCGTGACCTTTGGCATTGTAGGCCCCAATCAGAGTTAGACATTAACACCGTTGGATGCCGGCCCAGTGGTCCGATGGTAAGGCGTTCGCCTACAATGCCAAAGGTTACGGGTTCGAATCCTGCGAGGAGCAGGAGTCGTGGATGCGCACTGCTGAGGAGTCCCATACTAGGACGAAACGGCCGTCCAGTGCTTCCAGGTTTCTAATGGTGGTCTAACAATGATGATTGATTAATGATTTCAAATGTGTAAAAACGCAAACCTCCAAAACTGTGCCCCAATATAATGTAACAGTGCTCACTAGTGACTAGCTTCGTGAGGAAATTCTCGGAGTTCTAGTTGAGAAGACGTGACCAGTGGAGTTCAACCCTGTCGGGTGTAGGCAGTAACTACCAAAGACAAATGGGTGAGGTCGCGCAAAATCCCTAGATCAATCAGAGTTAGACATTAACACCGTTGGATGCCGGCCCAGTGGTCCGATGGTAAGGCGTTCGCCTACAATGCCAAAGGTTCGAATCCTGCGAGGAGCAGGAGTCGTGGATGCGCACTGCTGAGGAGTCCCATACTAGGACGAAACGGCCGTCCAGTGCTTCCAGGTTTCTAATGGTGGTCTAACAATGATGATTGATTAATGATTTCAAAAGTAGACTAAAATTGAAAAGATGATATTCAACTGTATGTAACATTGTCGATTGACTCCCTTTAACAATCATAATAATAATAATAATAATAATAATAATAGTAAGCATCAGATAGCTCTTAATCAATAAGGCAAGTTTGTAGATACACCCATATTTATTATTATTATGCAGAGTTTTGCATAAAATAACAAGCGTATCGACTGTTGTATATAAATATATTTGTATATTTATTGACTAATCTTCTTCTAACTAAATCAACCTCATTTTTTTGTTTCTTGTAAAAGAATAACCATAAAATGTATTGTGAATTTATTAGTATTATCATGTAGAAACGATGTCCTTAACAGTGGACAGAAAAATTGGTTGGTTAGGTAGTTAGTTAGTTGGTTAGTGAGTTAAGTAGTTATAGTATATATATATATATACATGTACTAACTACGTATCAGATAACTAATAACATCTTAATATTGATTTTTAAACGCATGGTTAACATAACAAACATCACTATTCTCTATTGATAAATTATGGTTAAGAGTGACAAGTAAGAGAAAGTGATTGAATAGTTCGATTTAAGAGAAAAAAATCAACAAAAGAATAGATGATATGTTTTTACTAGAGAATAGAATAAAAGTTGGTGAGGAGTAATTTTTCTAATCAATAATAATATTAGTTAATTCCCCATGGGTTAGGATGCACATTCCGGCTGACCTTGTGGGACAAACTCGATCGTTAGCTTCATGTGGGGTCTGAGGGCTCAGTTGTATCAGTTGGAGGCTAGATGGTTGGAATGGCTGTTGGTTAGTACACCGCTTGGTGGCTAGGTGATCTGTTTCGGGGTGCCAGGTCTAGCTGGGAAAGCCCACCTTGCTGCCCTTGCCGATTGGGGATTGTGGGAAGTGGATTGGTTGGAGGGATCTTGTTGATTGATAAGTGCCTGAATGGGGGCCACTGCTGGTGCGCGTGCTTTTTGGACATCCACATGTCTGCAAACCAATCTAGACAACATGTATGTTCCTGTATGGGGCGGGGGTGATCGCAATATTGGCTCTTGTGAGAATCCTTGTGCTGCTTAAAATGCAGCCGCATGCATGTGCAGCAGGCATGATTGTTAACCAAGAATATAGTTAATTCAAAACTATTCATAATAAAATGACGATTAATATAGTCGATTAAGTAGTTATAAGTAGTAGCTGATTGCTGCCTATATTGTGTAAGATAAATTCTCTAGTAAAGAATCACTTTAGCTTTCTCTCTCTGTTCAATATTCACGTGGTTTAAATGAACATGAGTCTTGAGATAGTTGGTACTCGTAACTAAAACATATCCGTGATATAATGATGCCATTTGTAGAATTCAAACCCTTATCACTTTATGTCTCTGTCGGAGTTCTAGATATAGTGTTAGATCCTTTTAGAATACCATGATATCATCAATCAATCATTGTTAGACCACCATTAAAAACCTGGAAGCACTGGACGGCCGTTTCGTCCTGGTATGGGACTCATCAGTGACAGTGCGCATCCACGACTCCTGCTCCACGCAGGATTCGAACCCGGGACATTCGGTATTGTAGGCGAACGCCTAACCATCGGACCACTAGGCCGGCACCCAACGAAACGGCCTTCTAGTGCTTCCAGGTTTCTAATGGTGGTCTAACAATGATTGATTGATGATTTCAAATGTGTAAAAACGCAAACCTCCAAAACTCTGCCCCAAAATACCATGACAAAAACTACTGGTCTTGATTTCAGATCCAGGAGAAAACCGTAAATAGTTTTCACATTAGCGTAAACAATAAGCCATGTAACTGAATATCAAGATGTAAGAAACACATTGTATTCGACTTCTCTACTATACCTGACTATCGTATAACCTCTTATTTAAAAATTGCATGGAATTGTAAACTATTTGGAGAGATATGTTGACTAAAACAAAAAAAATAACATCTATCAATGTTTTTTAAGCGAAGACAGATTTTCAGATTCAAATCCTTCTCCATCTAATTGTGTCTCAAATAATATCATGAGCCTACAAATATGTAATATGGACTAAAGCTTTTATAGGTAAATTCAAGGTGGAATGGTGAAGAATTTATTTGAAAAGAAATCAGATAATACTGATATTATAAAAATGTATAAGTAGTTAAGAGATGTCTAAAATAAAGCTTGTTACTTGGTTTTTTTAAGATCTTCATATAGAATATGAAGTTATGGCCGTAAACTAGATACCCATGCTTTTAAAAAAGACTGATTATGAAAGGTAGATAGAAAATTTGAGATAATGATTATTTTCCAATATTATAAGCTGTAAGTTGAATGTTTTGAAATTGCTTACACCTCTCGCCCATAATGAAGCATAGATTAACGACCAATATTCTCCGAAAAACTTTGTCCTCTGCACTTTCTAGTTCTTCTCAGGTGCTATACATTCTTATGATGTCTGTCGCTATTTACCGACACAATTTTACTCTGTCTCTTTTACTTTCGCCTTCACAAGGTACGGTTTACCTTGTGACACGCTTTGATGAACTCTGCTATGTGAGTCCAATCCACCTTCGGTATGGTTTCTTAATTTATTCCTCAACTGGAATCTGGTTTCTTCTCTACCACAGTAGGTTGTTGCCGATGATATATGGATAACGGATCCACAGCATTTGACCTAGAAAACTATGAATAAATACATGTATATTTCAAACGATGGCCTTCTCAGTTCTCCTAGTTTCTGCTGCATACAATAAAACTGTCTTGACATTTGTACTGAAAATTCTGACTGTTATGTTAGCTGACAGTTGATTAAAGTCTCATTTGTTCGTCAGTTGTACGAATTCTGTCTTTGCTTCACCGAATTCTGCTTGTATACTAATAATGCTGCTCAGATATGTAACGTTTTCCACATCGTCCACAGCTTCTCTGTCAATTGTTATTTGTTCTGTGCATGTTATGTTGTTACATCTAAGGATCTTACTTTTCTCCTTGTTTATGTCCAGACCTACTGTGGTGCGCGCTACTTATAAGTAGTATGTGACGCGAGTAAAAACGTAATGTCTGGCAGCAGAAGATGGGGGAAGATCAAGAAAGGAAGAGTTAGAACACAATGGGATTTGTATGAAACGCATGAACAGTGAAATGTCAGACAATGGATTGATGTTTGCAGCAGGAACAGTCCAGTTCTATATGATTAATTGATATTTTGCAAATGAACGATTTACGATATGGTTTTCCTATTTTACTGAGTAACTCTGTAATTTTTGTTAAATACAATTCGGTTGCCCCACCTGTGTTCTCCTTCACTACACTACTGCTTCAGAAGCTGATGTTACAGTAGCTCTCTTCATCTGCACTAGCTGTTCTGTGTGGGATAGAAAAATAAGGTCATCTGAAAACTCCAAATCGTTTAACTGTATCCTAGCTGAACTCCACCTGGAGCCCTCCTAGGGTTCCTACTGATCCCAAGGCAGGATAAAAGAATAGGGTTAAGCATGGGATTAGCAACCTCATCCCGTAGAAAACAAACTTGCCAAAAAAATAGTCGCTTACCAGAATTTGTTAAATGTCAATATTCTGTCCTACAGAAATGAAACCAGTCAATTATAGCGCTCAATTTTGCATATGAGGATGCAGTTCAATATTTTTGGCCTATTAACAGTTTACACTAAGTTAAGAACTATTCCATTTTGTATACAAGTTTACAATGAATGTATTATCGCAAAAATGAAACTCATTCTAGAATTTTGACTGTATTCTATTGTGTTCTATTAAATTGAAACATGTGTGATTTGATTAGTTCTAATCAAAATAATAATAATAATAAGATGTACCTACCTGCCTAATAAATTATTAAATGATGGATAACAATGAACAGTT
Organism: Schistosoma turkestanicum; assembly: GCA_944470395.2. Lineage (NCBI taxonomy): Eukaryota > Metazoa > Platyhelminthes > Trematoda > Strigeidida > Schistosomatidae > Schistosoma > Schistosoma turkestanicum. The sequence continues at coordinate 11,829,520 of OX103974.1, read as the reverse complement.
AGTTATTCACTAAATTAAACAGTAATAACAAAACACATATATACAATGAAATGAATTACACATTTTTGTATATATTTATGTGTAATTCAGAAAAAACTTTTGTTTACATATTGCTATATCCTATAATCTAGACATTGAATATTTCAACTGACCTAGATGTTAACTATATACCAGGTATTTATTTATTTATTCCTAAATGAAGTTACAACCAAAAAGTTGAACAGAGAGTCATTATTAGAGTGATGTGAAGATTGTTAGAGTTCTAGCGAAATCATGAACTATTGGAAATCTAGAAGCACTGAATCAGTGTTTCGTCCTAGTGGAGGACATTATCAAGCGGAGAATAAACTTTGGCACAAACTTTCATATCGTATCAGCATGACCAAATGAAATCAATACGTGAGAGTGCAAAAGTATGTGTGAATTGGGGATAATTCACATCCATGGAACACAGAGGCGTCTGCTACTAGTTACCGTTATCACACTAATCCTAACCAGATAGTGTGTATCTTCCAACAGCCAGCGTCTTGATAGATTGATGCCACATTTTGTTTTTAGTAGCTTCTACTTTTCTATCAGTTAATTCCTATACCATAAGACATCAGCAGTCAAAGCAGGTGATAATTAGAGATGCATAAAGCACCTTGTCACTCACCTTACTCAATAGGCACTTTTTTTGTGAGTACTCCATGCCTAACCTTGACATTTTTATTCAATTGCTTCGCATGAAGTACTTTTCTCTGAAATGATTCGCTTTTCATTTACGAAGCCTAAATTATAGTTCTAGCCAATAATATCAATACCTTTTTTATTTGTATCCTTTCAAGTTATATAATCTAGTACGCTTTGACTATATTCCAGGTTCGAGTCCCGGTATGAAAATCAACACAAAGATTCAGTTACACCATGTTAAAGAATTCCAAGTAGAACGAACTGTATGCCCCGGCTTCTAGTGCAAACATGATGGTTGACCATTTTTATTACAGAGCATGACCAATTTCACCTTAAGCCAATTAACCGAAATCCCTAAAAAAAACATCACGGCTCTGAGACTAGTTAGTATAAAACATTATGGATAACACATTGAAACAGTTGTTCATATGTTGTGTTTTAGAACTGACTGACACCTGCTGTTCCTGCTGATTTGAAGGATTCTAATCAATACTTTTTAAGTTTGTGAGAGGCTTAAATGAAATGAATAAATATGTATGCTTCAGTGATCGAAATTCACAAGAAATCAAACTGTCAAGGTGATCATAACTGACCGTACTTTAATATTAAAGCTTGATAATGTTTATCAAATTCACATTAGGCCGTTCGAATTCTGTCGATAAAGTTGCCACGTGATCACTAATGAAAAAGTAACTCTTTTACAGTATATAGTTAAAAGAAATCGATAAGAAGTCCTGGTCTGAGGTCTAGTGGTACTCAGCTCTAGGCATCACGGAAATGTATCGTTGAGTGCTACTCCTCATGAGACTCGGGCTCGCACTTGTGGCTTTAACACCAAGCTATTCAGGTCATAGCTAATATTCTACAGAATTGAAATTCACTAACTGATCGCAGAAAAGTAATCAATGTCATGTTCATTGTTTAAGTATTAACTTTCAAATATTATCAAACTCTGAGATGGTAAAGAAAGATTTACTGCTCAGATGAACGACGTTGATGGAGTTTCATTCGCTAGGATTTATGGTTTAATCGCGATCATTAAGTTCTTCATGTTTAAAACATGTTTAAAAACCTTACAACTCATAGAACAAATGAATCCCCCAACCGAACATCTTATTATCACAATTCACGTGAAACAATCAAATTTCAGATCAAAAAAATAAACAACGTTCATTTCATTCATACTGTGAAATTAATCTTTCAATCAAACTTAGACTTTGTTTGTAGCCTCAATCAACGACATTGATAAATAAACAAACAACACTTTTGATTTCCGAATCCCATTAACTACTACTACTTCCTTGTTTTATGATGATGGTGGTGGTGGGGGAGTGGTGGGGATTGGGGGCGGGGGGTGTACTAGTGTATGTATGCATTTATGTACTTGTGCACTTTTCTGCACTGATTACATAAAAATATTTTGATATGGCATTTAACATATGTTCAACTTGTCAGTAGTGCTAGTGTATACACTTTTTTATTACTAAATGCTGTAAAAGTACAAAAATTTTGCAAGAATATATTTACGAAAAGAGCATGAAAAATAATAATAATAATAATAATAATCAGAAAATTAAAGTTAATATTTTTTTGATGAAATTTTAAATAAAAATGATGATTTTTAACAGTTTCAAGGACATTTATTGAAAGCAATCAAGAAATCTACTTTGAAAAGGTTAAAGTTATCCCATTGTTAATATTAACAACAGCAACACTTGATCGACACTTGTTATTTGCAACCGGATTCTACAACCTGCCACAATCCTTCAATGCTATATAAGTTGTATCATAATGGGTAAATCAAGGCAGCTCAAGTACGGAGTCAATGTGACAACAGTTACCGATCAAATATACACATCTGTGATCAGGATCTAGAGAATGTGTAACAACTAGGTTGATATAACACTGAACAAATAATTAGGTATCTTTGTTAGACCACAGCATTAGAAACCTGGAAGCAGCACTCGACGACAGCCGTTTCGTCCTGATATGGAACTCATCAGCAGTGCGCATCCACGAGTCCTGCACCCCGCAGGATTCGAACCTGGGAACTTCGGTATTGTGCGCGAACGCCTAATCATCGGACCACTGGGCCGGCATCCAACGGTGATAATGTCTAACTCTGATTGATCTACGTACTGATTTTGCGCGACCTCACCTATTTGTGTTTTGGTAGTTTTCTGCCTACACCCGACAGGGTTGATTAATGATTTCAAATGTGTAAAAACACAAACCTTCAAAACTCTGCCTGATAATCAGGTATCTGTTGTTTGAATTATTATTATTATTATTATTATTATTATTATTGTGAATGAAGTTTCGCTTTCGTTATTTATGTACACACCACACACACAAAACCGTATAAAACATTTGTGGATGGAGTGTTGAACAGGTTGCAGATACAGTAGTTTAGCGATGAAAATTACTGAGTACAATTGAATTCTTACAACCCTTTCATTACTCCATTTCACTTGATTGAGAGTAGGTTAGTAATGGATCGATATTTTTCGTGACTATCACTTTATGCTTAACTAAACTGATCATACATATATCTATCTATCTATACATGCACATATATGTGCATACATTTACTTTTTATCTAGTCTACCAAATATATAGATTTTCTTTGACTATTTTAAGATTAATTTCATTGAATAATTATAAACTCTTTTTTCTAATGTCTGTTTAAAAAAACAAGAAAACATTAAACTTGTTGTATATTCTTCTTGCATGAAGAGAAACTGAACCACTTCAAACTATTATTATTATTTTCGAACTTGTTCACTTATTCACAATAAAGCATAGTAGTAGTTTAGTTTTTTTCCATAAAAAAAAATGAAGTGAAGATCCAATCGATCCAATCTGTGCAACATGCAACAACTAACTTTGCATGTAAAAAAAAATCTTGATGAGTTTAACACAACAAAAAGAAAAAACAAAAACACATTGATTGACTGATTTATTATTGATCCTAGTTGGAATTAAGTTGAATGAATGAGTGAATGAATAGACAAGCGAACAAAATGTAGTTGAAGAGAGACAGAGAGAGAAGATGAAGATAAGAATTGAAAATAGTATTATCTTGTTTTGTTTGCTTTTTTAGAAAAAAATTGTCAGTATTGAATAGTTAATTTTAAAGATAAAATTAAAATTTTATTTGAAACCATGAATCGATCAATGTTAGACTACACCATTAGAAACCTGGAAGCATTGGACGACGGCCATTTCGTCCTGGTATGGGACTCATCAGTGGCAGTGCGCATCCACGACTCCTGCACCCAGGACCTCCGGTCTTGCGCGCGAACGCCTAACCTCTGGACCACTGAGCCAGTATCTAACGGTGGTAATGTCTAACTTGATCAAATTCACGGAGTTGCGCAACCTCATACACAGTCTTCGGCAGTAGTTACTGTCTACACCCGAACAGGTTGAACTTCACTGGTCAAGTCTTCCCACTAGAACTCGGAGAAAATCCCTCACAGAGCTAGTCACTAGTGAGTACAGGTAATTTGCACTACAAGGTCGTGAAGATTGTTAAGTTACACATTTGAAATCGTGAATCGATCAATGTTAGATCACCATTAGAAACCTGGAAGCAGAATTGGACGACGGCCGTTTCATCCTGGTATGAGGCACGTCAGTGGCAGTGCGCATCCACGACTCTTGCACCTCGCAGGATTCGAACCCAGGACATTCGTTCTTGCGCGCGAACGCCTAACCATCGGACCACTGAGCCGGTATCTAACGGTGTTAATATCTAACTTGATCAAATTCATGGAGTTGCGCAACCTCATACACTGTATGTTTTTAGATGGAAAAGATCAAAAAGGCTAGAAACAAATTATGAATCTAGAAGTGTTTATTGGCTTACTACTTACTGAACAAGGTGATTACATTTTCGATTATTCAACTATTGAGTAGTGTAGTGAACAATACTACTATGTTTGTCTGATTGTTAAGCTGTGACTGAATCATGTCGAATATGTTATGACTGATATTGTCGTATGGATTGAAAACTTGCGTCAATCACCAAGGCTATCAGTCCACTCTTGATCACACACACTGAACTATTGAGTTCAGGTGTACACAAGCTTCTATAAAACGTATGAGTTTTATTTACAAGGATTTGTACTATCGAGTTGTCATTACATTTTGGGAGGATCACCTCAACCTTGCCATTCAGTCTATATCGACCTCATAGTTGAGCATTTAGCTTCGCTGATAATTTTTTGAAGCTTAAAACGAAAGTTATTAGATCAAAATGTTCTTCATGGACGATTCCACTTTAAAACTCAATATCCATCCTTCTATTAAATCACAATTCCCCTTTAAAGCTAACTGTTGTCAAAATGAACTGATGACAGTTGAATAATCACTGAAAATAGGCACCATTAGACAATGAATCTATCCCACGTTTAGATTGACTAAAAGTAACTTTGAAGAAAGTTTGTTTATATAATACATTAAGCATACTGTAGTGAACGAGAACACAGGTGGGGCAACCGAATTGTATTTAACGAAAATTACAGAGTTACTCAGTAAAATTGGAAAACCATATCGTAAATCGTTAATTTGCAAAATATCAGTTCATCATATCGAACTGGACTGTTCCTGTTGCAAAACATCAATCCATTGTTACTATTCATGCGTTTCATACAAAGTCCATTGTTTTCTAACTCTTCCTTTGTTGATCGACCCCCATCTTCTGCTGCCAGACATTGCGTTGACACTCACGTCATATACTACTTATAAGTAGCTCACACCACAATACAAGTCATAAGTTGGAATGAGTAAAATCATCGCCAAGTCTCTAACTGGAATGCATACATGAGTTTACTGATCTCTCTTATGTTTCATTTTAACCTGATAATCAATAATTATCTAGTTAGCTCTTAAAGTTCTCCAACTCTTCAATACAAATCAGGTCAATGAACCTTGACAAACTCTCTAACAAAATCTAATAACAAGAGCACAAAGCTAAATCTACACATAAGTATATATATATATATATATATATATATATATATATATATATGTATATATATACGTATATGTAGTGCATTACAAAAACGTGAACATACAAGTGTTAAGTGTTAATTCTCATGAATATTCATAATATTATTCAGAATATAAAAAAATAATAAAATAAAAAAAAACGAAAATCAAAATCAAAAAGAAAGTGTACAACTACTGAATAAATAAATAAAAATAAATATATACATAAAATGTTTTTAATCAATTTTATGTGTTTGTAGTTTTGACAAAAAAATATTTTGAAATGATTATTTCTCATTTTCTCCAATTGAATTCTCTCTCTCCATTAGCCAATCAAAAATAATCAGGTTTTTTTTTCTTTTAAGGAATCAATAATTGGAAAGTGGAATGACGCTTGACAAAATTGATTTCAATTTACTTATATAGTAGTGAATTTAAGTAATAATTACATTTGACAGACATAATTGAATGCTAGTGTGTATGATGGATGTGATACAGATTTTCACGTGTTATTGGTCGTCCATTCCAGCCAAGGTCATGCAAAGAAACGTTTACCAGCTGACTCGAGATGAATTTACAGAGAGAGATCGAGTAAGTCTAGTTAGTAGTGATTAGAATAATAATAATAACTTATTGGTCGGTCAAAATACAATCAGCATTCAGAAAAAAAAAAGAAACAGACAAATAATAATCAGTAGTTTGTTTTCACCGAATGATCTAAATTGTTTTTTCGGTAGTTTAGTTGAAGACATTTGAACATTTGAGTAGGGGGTTAATCCTACATTGAGGAGTAATGCTAAAGAATAGCGGCTAAAATTGATGAATTAATCCAGGTTCGAGGATTCCTACTGTAGTGAAGGAGAAGATAGGTGAGGGCAACCGAATTGTATTTAACGAAAATTACAGAGTTACTCAGTAAAATAGGAAAACCAGATCGTAACCGTTAATTTACAAATCTTTAATCCATCATCAATCCATTGTCTGACATTTCACTATTCATGCGTTTCATACAAATTCTATTGTGTTCTAACTCTTCCTTTCTTGATCTTCCCCCATCTTCTGCTGACAGACATTACGTTGACACTCGCGTCATATACTACTTATAAGTAGCGCGCACCACACTGCTATCTAGTATTTACCGTCAAAAGAAAACATATTATCACGTCAGGTTTCTTTAACTGATGGTCTTATTGCTAATCGACCGATAGAATTCGGTCAGCATTTAGGCTAATGTGATTAATAGTCTCTTTTCAGCGACAGATCAATTACAGTATTTCAATCCAGCAGGAGTCCAGCCGCTTCTCAGGCAAATCAATGGTAGCGATGCAATATTATGAATCTAGGCGATATAGATTCAAATCTCACAAGAAGCATCAGTTTGCTCAAGATTGTTGAAACGCCTTGGTAATGAATGCTGACCAACGTGAAAACTCTATCCAGGGTTTAACTTTCTTCACTGATTCCAACCATGACATCAATAAAACGTAATATTTTAGCTAAGTTTTTGTGAGTGATAATTATTAGATTCATTGTCAACTCCATAAAAAAAATGTCAGTAAACCTACAATTTTCTGGTACCGAATTCACATCATCTACTGTTTTGGTTGAAAGGAAAAAAAATAACAAAATAACAATGTCCATTTCAAAGCACATTTGTTATCGCCTTCTTACTACAAATGAATGTCAGTAATTCAATAATACAGGTTACACATTTTGAAACCATGGATCGAGCAATCTTAGATCAACATTAGAAACCTGGAAGCACTGGACGGCCTTTTCATCCTGGTATATTGACTCGTCACTCGCATTGTTGGGATCTAAGAACTTCGGTCTTGGGCGCGAACGCCTAACCTCTGGACCACTGAAGCCGGTATCTGACGGTGTTACTGTCTAACTTCAGTCAATTCACAGAGTTGCGCAACTTCATACATAGTCTTCGGTAGCTACTGTTTACACCCGAACAGGATGAACTTGACTGGTCACGACTTCCCACTAGAATTCGGAGAAGATTGTTCACGGAGCTAGTCACTAGTGAGCTCAGGTAATTGCATTACGAGGTTGTGAAAATTGTTAAGTTATGCATTTAGGAGCCGGCTCAGTGGTCCAGAGGTTAGGTGTTCGCGCACAATGCCGAAAGTCCCGGGTTCAAATCCTGCGAGGTTCAGCAGTCGTGGATGCGCACTGCCACTGATGAGTCCCATACCAGGACGAAATGGCCATCTTTCAGTGCTTCCAGGTTTCTAATGGTGGTCTAACATTGATCGATTCGTAGTATCATTATGTGTCACTTAACAATCTTCACAACCCCGTAATTCAATTTATGGAGGTGACAGATGAGTCAAAATAGTGTGTAATTTCTTAAATAGACATTTAAAATTACTTTATTATGGTAGAATAAATTTCTTTACATCATTTCTGAAACTAAAAAAAACTTGAACAAAATAACTATCGACATAAATAACTTCACATAATAATTATTAATAATGGTGTATACGAGCGACTGAGAAAGAAAATGTAATTCAAGTTGGTTATCACATTAAAAAGTTTTCTATTTTGAATTAAATTTATTGTACCTTAGTTTAAGTTCAATTCTGTTGATGACGTCATTCATAGTGAAGAGTATGCTGTAAATTTGATTTCATAATTTACCATAATCATAAAAAAACTTAGCACACAATCATTAGGGATGTACTACATAGTACTACTACTACTACTACTACTACTACTACTACTACTACTACTACTACTACTACTACTACTACTACTACTACACAATAATCAAATAAACACTGTATATGCCTTTAAAAAAACAATTCATTTTGTAGTACAAGTTCTTACATGTATTTTTTTCATGACTACAAACAGAAATACTCATTTTCTGTGTACAATATGAAAATTTTGTTGATTTTTATTGAAAAGAGAATAACAATAGAAAATTTTAGAATAGAAAAGTGAAACTAACTTGATGTTTAACTAAATGTGTTGTGTATGCCGGTGTGTGTGTACGCGTGCGTGTGAGTTCGTGTTAATTACTTGAAAACTACAGTATCTTCGTAATCATGTCTTCCTGAAAGTAGTTATTATTGTTACGAAATTTTTTAGGATCAGCAACGGGAATCCAATGAGCTCATCTAGTCTTATTTAGAACTTGACAGTTGGATGTACCTAGATTCATGCTGGTGTTCACAGCGAGACTCAAACTCAGTGCCTTTCGTTTCAGGCACCCAAAACTGGTAACTAATATAAACTCAGTAGCCATGTGAATAACACACTGGGCGCTACTATTGAGCACTTGTCAGTCAGTCAGTCAGTTGCAACGTAGAACTTCGTACGTATGTACATAAGTTCATGTTGCCATACCACAACAGTACAGAGATGCAAATGTCAAATCAAATCCCATAGTGATAAAGATAGTAGACGTATTAATGGTAATGAAGAAGACTACGATTTGAAGATATTATTCAAGAAGTATAATTCAGTGAGATAAGGTTAGAAAGACAAAGGTAGATGTGCTGACGAATCCAGAAGATTAGGATTTGAGAGAGCTCAAAGAATGGATGCACTTGCGCCATTGCAAACGATTTTGAGCCATGTCGTTCAAGGTCTCTAACCATTGGTGACTATCGTCTCGCGGGTACCAACCAGGTAGTCTACATCTACCAACATGACTCAGTCCACTTGTCAGTGACTTCATGGATTTGTGCCATGTTTTGGTCTGGCCGCCCCTAGATTTCTTCCAATCTACACCTACACCACAAAACATAGCTCGTCGAGGCAGTCGAAGATTAGGTATTCGTAACACCTCTCCCAACCACCTCAACTGATGAAGTTTCACCACTTCATCTATTGATCTGCCATCCTTACCTAGTACTCGTTTCCTAACTACAGCATTTCTTACTCGGCTGTCCCACGATATACGAGCAATGCTTCTTAAACATCTTCTACTCTTAACGGCCATGTTTCACAGCCGTATAGGAGAACGGAACGAACTGTTGCCCAGTACACCCGTCCTTTGGTCAGCGAACGGATATCATGCCTACGCCATAAGTGACGAAAGTTGGCAAAAGCCAATCGAGCTTTCTGTATCCGAGCTGAGATTTCGTCAGTCACCAGGCTATCAGCGCTGATGAGACTCCGCAGATAAGTGAAGTGATCAACACGCTCGACTACTTCACTCCCTATTGAGCACTTGAAGCAAAAGGCGCTGGCTTCAAGCCATCGAGTAAACATAAACACTAGGATCTAGGTGACACCAACTGACTAGTCACAATAAGGACGAAACAAGCTTCAATGAATTCCACTGCTAGTCGCTATCGAATTATGCTTTTTGAAAAAAATATTGCTTGGGATTCCATGCAAACATTTAGTAAACTCCTTTACACGCACTAAACTAGATTGATCAATTACAATTCTTCACAATAACAATCGAATGAATTTTAAACTAAAAATGAAATAATTAACTAACTATGTAAACTAACATTACAGGATACTATTTATAAATCTTGTTATTCATAAAAAAAATGTCACCAATTATGTTTGTAAAGCTTTTATCTTCTACACGCCAAATCCAATTTCGAAACAGATAATTCGTTGTTATCATTCACCACATTACTTACAAAAATTTATGTTTATGTGAATCTTTGAAAAAAAAAAGTGTCATCAGAGATAGTTTTCTGAAATTCTATGTAAAAAATTATAATAAATCTAGGGGTAACAAAATTTTCATGAATCAATTCGAGGGTTCCTTGTTAGTTTATTTTTGAAAACAAAAATATTTAATCAAATTAGCTATAAATTACTGTAGTATTTTATGGCTCAATTTTATAATTTATAGTTTTAAATATTATCTGTTTCTTATTAAAGATTTCAGCAGGATACTGTTGATGATTCTCATACCACTATTATAATTATTATTACTGCCTTCATGAATGTATCGACAGTTTATATTGTGAATATTTAGATTTATTCATTACCAGGTTATGGAGATTGTTGTTTCTCATTGAAATCAAAAATCAATCATTTTTAGACGATCATTAGAAACATGGAAGCACTGGACGGTTGTGTCGGCCTAGTATGAGATTCTTTAGCAGAAGAGACGTGACCAGTGGAGTTCAACCCTTATCTGGTGTAGTGAGTAACTACCGAAGACGATGAATCAGGTTACGCAGGACCTTGGATTGGTCAAAGTTAGACATTAACAACGTTGGATGTCGGTTCAGTGATGTAGAGGTTAAGCGTACACGAAACCGAAGGTCCTGGGTCCTCGATTCCTGCGCACTGCTAAAGAGTCCCACAATGGGACAAAACGGTCATCCAGAGCTTCCAGCTTGCTAATAGTGGTCTAACACTGTGCAACAAACAACTAATCTCCATAACTCTAATTGATTATCATCACTTTATAATTCATCATCAAGACGTTTGTTTGAATGATAGAAACGCAATTTTACTGCATGGATTTGCACTTATCAATCAGTCTTTTGGGGAAACTCATAAAATTTATGAACTGATTGATGCAACTCTCTAATGGTTAAATAATCAAAGTCAGATAGTAGTTAGTTAATATGAATTGTTATTTGATTTTGTGTTGTGTTTTTTGTTGTTACTTGATATTCATTCTTTAAGAAGAAGAAGAAATGTAACTTGATACAGAATCAACAATTCATAATAAACTTTTTTTTGTTTAGTTAAACGTTTGTTCACTACAGACAATCGATCACACGAATTATTCTGAAAGAAGAATAATTGTCAAGTGAATAGATCAGTCGATTGATCTCTATGATGCAGGATGTTGTAATTTTGAGTCCAGCCGGTACAAAGTCGATTGATTTAAGATCTTATCGATGTGTTTTTCACCTAGCTTCCTACAACCACCTGTTACCAAATCAATATATTAACAATACAATAAATTACTGCTTGTACAGTTTGTACTACTTTTCAGTTATTGATGATATTCATGCATACTGAGCAAGTTACTGGATATCAAGTGTCCGTCATGTGATGAGTAACGCACCAACATTTCAGGCAACAACAACAACAACATGGCGGTATTTCATTCTCTGAGCTGGTTGTTTTGGTTGTGGACTTCTATCTGAAGTTTGTGCTGATGATGTTGATCAGTAGAAGAACAATGAAAGCTCCACAACCAAAACAACCAGCTCAGAGAATGAAACACCGCCATAATCATCCACCTGAGCTACAAGTTTTCTCCACCATCTCAACAACAACAACAACACTGGGATGTACCAGGAACCATCATCTGATGTGCCTCAGTTAGGATGAAACCGGCTAGTCAAATAACAACTGGTCTAGGGAATATAAAAATTGCTATTCATATTTGAATTTTATTGGCCTTCTTATGTATAATACTATCATATTTACTATTCTCTATCCTAAATATCAATCCATGCTTAATCTAGAGTGAATGATATTTTAGAAGTAAGATACATTACTCTCTCTCTCTGTCTCTCTCTCTGAATATTTCACTTCCTATTTTATTTGTTTTGCAAAATGATTCCCATGAGGTCATTTGGTCTATTTTTTTAAATTTGTTTTAACTGTATACTATACATAATCTGATTATTTCTGATTGTCCCTATTTTCAGTCTAATCCATATATATTCATCTCATCATATTGACTGAGTAAACAATGCTCCAACATATTGATTAGTCAGGCAGGATCAGTGGATAACTTTCGATATAATAAATATGTTAATTTCAACATGAACAAATAAACAAATTTCTATTTTTTTTTTCTGTTTTCCATTGTTGTTCTCAATTATAATGTAAATAGTAATCACAAGCCTATGCTGAAATTCTCTTGCCAAAATCGATTAGACAGATAGTCAGTGAAATAAGCATCAATGCTAATTTGTAGATGAATATTGAAGTAAAGAATGTTAATTTATATAATACTGATCGATTATTTCCTTAACTTAACCATGTAAATCGACTTTCTCATACTCATCTGCTTTTTGTGGGTATTGAGGGCGGATGTTGTTTCCCAGCTACCCACACCTTGGGAGGGGGTACTGGTTGTCAGAATGACTGGGCATCGGCCTCGCGACTTCCGAAGGAACTCGCCTTTCATCATGAAAAGTCATAACTCTTTTAAAGGAAGACCTTCTAACTCCGAGAGCAGATTTTATATGGTTTGAATTATATTTTCTTGTCAGCGGTTTTTTAGTGAGTCAGTTTTTTTGCGGGATGTGATGGTGGTCAACCTCATCCGGCCCAATCCTCCTCCTTTATCCGGGCTTGAGATCGGCAGTAGCCTCGAAGAGTCTACAGGCGGAGTTTTGTTACACTACACCTGAAGAATTGCACGCTCAATTCTATAGGTAGTTGATGCCACTATCACATACTTCAAGGAGATGTTTCTAAATAGTTAGTTATATACACATGGATTATTAATTTGTGATACATAAACTATTTTTAAAAAAAGACCTAATCTCTGTCTAATTCATGATGTAATTTTGATGTATGTGTTATTAGTAGAATTATTAGTGAATATATCTTTAGTCATCATATTCTATCTAATTAAAGGTTACATAGTTCACACGATAAAATTAATAAAAATCAGTGTGTTCATAAAAAAAACTTTCATATGATTTATATAACTGATAAAAGAAAGTGCACTGTAAATTATTTGAAGAGTAGGTTTGTTATGAACAAATAATTAAGTTAAATATTTAGAATATTACTCAACAACGAGTCATCTTGCAAAAAACAACAGCTACTAAGTATACGTGATGCTTTGATTTTAGATTATTGAACTACTGATGCTTAGTTCAAGTGTACATTCCATTTCGTTAAAGCGTGAAGAGTATAATGTGGATGATAGACAGTATACTCTGCATATAGGTCTCGTGCTAGCTGACAAGGTCAATTATGCACACTAGCAGCTTTGACGGAACTGCGGCTTCCAATGGGATTCAACATGAGTCAACCAACTTTTTGGTCTGACATGCTACAATTCAGCAGGTGGCGATTGATTTCCTGTATGACTGAGCTATCTACAATCGATCGGTCATTTTTTTAAATGTTCTGCGTAGTCATTTAGTAATACAGGTTGATATCCTATAACCAGCATCAATTCTCTTCAGATTGTAAGCATAAATTGTCATAAGTGTAGACTATTGTAAAACCCAAATCCATGGTTCTATATCCACTACCTTCGAATATTTAGCATCTGATTGGATTTCGAATGACACAAAATCAAGCCTAAACAACAATCCGTCGTTAAATTTCATTACTCATGTACTTGGCTGCTTTAGGTTAGCGTTTTTTTTGGCAAGTAAGTTTTTTTGGTGGGATGGGATCGCCAACCCTATGCCCAACCCTCCTCCTTTATTCAGGCTTGGAACCGTCAGTAGCGCCGAAGGGACTACAGGCGAAGTTTGACTGGTTTAAACAGTGAGGTAAATCGGTCACACTTTTGATTTTCTGATAATTATCATTATGATCACATCCTTATCTGATTAGGTCGGACCTTGGGTCTTCAGTTTCTTGGAGAGCGGCAAATCTGTAGACCATTAAGCCAGTATGTATATTTCAAATTTCCATCCATTAGCAACATGACGCCATCACCTCATGTTCCTTTGAGGTATAGGAAAGGAGGTCCTAGGAATTACTGAAGTTTATGGTTTACATCAAAAAATAATCATTAGGTAACAATCACTAAAAATCAAGAAGCAATGGAGAGCTGTTTCTTTGAAGTGAAAATTAGTGACCATTGGATCTCAGTCATTCCCAGTATGAGGTAGTTGCCCAAGTATGACATCAGTTTGTGATACTGCACGACTATATATACCATTGTTGGGGATGTTAGATCCCTAAAACTCGCTTGATAAATGCCTTATTTTGGATTCTACGTTTGCCAGCAAAGGTTGATCAGTTGACCTTGAGATTTCAATTCCCACCAGGAAAATCCATGGCTGTGATTGGCTGCTGTGTATTTTAGCATGTTATTTTCATAACTGTCCCAAGACGTTTCTATGATGTATAAATAAACGAGAGTTGTATGCTTGATTATACTGTGATTGCTGGGTGTTTGTAGAATATACTTTCTACGCTTACAAAGACTTCTGTCTACAGCTTGGGATTCAAGGTGGCCTACCTGGACGCTGGTTCATTGTCACGTTCGCGTTTATCGACTAAGGTAAACTCGTAATGGCCTCAAGCATACTTAGTGACGAACATAATAACCATTTAGTCAGATCTTAGTGCTTTAACAACTGTTAGACTCTTACTGTAGGACCTAACAATCTCGGACTTGGTCATCGAGATCCTCTAGTTTGAAGTCTCTGACTTAAAAACAAGAAAAACTGTACGATTGATCTTGATTTTCAATAATTTGAATCTAACTAAATTCCAGTTAATGTGGTTGACTGATTGATCAAACAAAATAATTAACACATTCACTTTTGATATTCATTCATGTTACATTCCAATGGTAATGTTAAAAACTAATAAATCATTTAACAAACAGACAGTATAAATCAAATCACGACAAAAATCACATTCTCTCTCCCTCATTGTCTCTCTCATTTTAACAAACATTTCACTGAACTTAATACATTCATTATCCACATAGATAAATGTGTATGATCCAACAGTTGCAATGTCACTTCAACAATGTACAATGGAACTAAATTTTTTTCTGTTAAAGAAGTAAACGTTGACGAATATGGATTTTCATTTGACTAACAAATATGCAAAATATGAAATATGTTCATAAGTGAGACACAAAACGGAAAAGTGTAAGCTAGGAAACGGCAACAATGAACCCACAATATAAGTCAGTAGATGCACTTACCAATTAATATGAAGCTAATATTTTGATAACATTATCTGAAACAGTAATGAATTCTAACTGATACAAATAGTATGGAAGAGTAAATTTATCTAAAGATGTTCAAACTTATCATCAATAAACAAACAGTTATTATCTCTGTGGTGGTGTTTCGTTCTCTGATCTGGAGCTTACATTGCTCTTCTGAACAACATCATCAGTACAAACTTCAAATAGAAGTTTATCATCGAAGTCAATCATCTACCTGAACTACAAATTTTCTCCACCATCTCAAAGTCATTATCCCTACACACAGAATGGAAACGAGGGCATGTCATGTGACAAGTGTAATATGCAAAGATGTGTTTCGCTAAGGAGTGTTGGTTACCACAAAATTTTAAACACACATATTTAATAAAAACAGGCTTAGATTCAGGGTTTCCCTTCAAATACCTGCAATTATCTAAGACTGAAGAAATTAATTCAATTTCTTCAGTGTAGTCATCTTCAAATTTTGTGTTCATATGATGTCATTGATGATGTAACTCAATTTTCCGTTTTTCTTCAGTGCCTGGATTTGATCATTAAGGCATATATTTAATAAGTAACAGTAAATCTAACGTGTATTATTATAAGTATAATACTATTTTTGGTTGATTAATCTTATTTTCAACAATAATTTTTTTTCACTAGCCTGCAACATCCGAACTTCGTCGCAGAGGTAACCCCAGAAGGGCTTCAGGTGGAATTTACCACTTAATAAGAAAAATGTAAAATCGCCGAGTCATTTACTCGTATGACTGTCATCTTCAATCTCCTCAAACTAAGGATTCCTCACCACGTTGAAAATTCATCATAATTAACAATCATATTTCATTTTAATTATTCAAGCTTGATAGGACCATCCTATGACATCATGGTGGCGTAGGCGTGATATCCGTTCGCTAACCAAAGGACGGGTGTACTGGGCAGCAGTTCGCTCCGTTCTCCTATATGGCTGTGAAACATGGCCGTTAAGAGTAGAAGATGTTCGTAGGTTACTAGTATTCGATCACAGATGTTTAAGAAGCATTGCTCGTTTATCGTGGGACAACCGAGTAAGCAATGCTGTAGTTAGGAAACGAGTACTAGGTAAGGATGGCAGATCAATAGATGAAGTAATGAAACTTCATCAGTTGAGGTGGTTGGGATATATGTTACGCATGACTAACCACCGACTGCCTCGACGAGCTATGTTTTGTGGCGTGGGAGTAGGTTGAAAGAAAGCTAGGGGCGGCCAGACTAAAACATGGCAGAAATCCATGAAATCACTGACAAGTGGACTGAGTCCTGTTGGTAGATGTAGACTACCTGGTTGGAGTCCGCGAGACGATGGTTAGAGACCTTGAACGATATGGCTCAAAATCGTTCGCAATGGCGCCGGTTCGTTTATTCTTTGTGTTCTCTCAAATCCTAATCTTCTGGATTCATCAGCACCTCTACCTTTGTCTTTCTAACCTTATCTCACTGAATTATACTTCTTGAATAATATCTTAGATCCCTAGTCTTCTTCATTACCATTAATACCTCTACTATGTTTATCACTATGGGATTTGATTTGACATTTGCGTCTCTGGCAACATGAACTTATGTACATACGTACGAATTTCTACGTTGCAACTGACTGACTGACTGACATCATGGTGAATGATAACTTCGGTAAAGTTTCTAACTTTTAGCATTGAACAAACAACCTTCAACTACTTCCTAATTTTTTTTCACTGGTTATCCAAATCTTGATAGACAGTATTAGGCAACAACAAAAAAACAAACACTCTAATTTCCTTTTCAAAAAACCTTCAATTTCAATTTTTTTACTTTTCACCTGATTTTTCTTTTTTACATGATCATGTGTGCTAACTTGTGTGCTAACTTATGGTTGTTTTTAAACTGAAACAAATTAAGTGCAAAATCATTTTGTCAGTAATAAGATATTAATTAATGTAAAGATGATGTACAATCACTTAGTATTGTACTTCCTTCCCAATGTTATAAATCATTTTACTAATGTGTATTTTGTGTATGTGAATTTTATGTGTGTCTATGTGTATAACACGGAGTGTACCAACAAGCTGGTGTACAGAAAAAACAACAACAACACAGAGTTTCACATTCTCACAACTAAAGTGTAATAAGTAAACTTTATAAAGCTATGTTTATGTTTTATTCCAATGACAGGAATTGGAAAACTGTTTCATTCAGATTTATTTTTACGTAGGGAAAAGTGACAGGTTGTTAAACAACATTTGAATCATTGTCATCTCTGCATATATATATATATAGAATTAGATTAATGGAGATTAGTGTCTATTACATATTTAAAATCATCAATCAATCTTTGTTAGACCATCATTATAAACCTGGAAGCACTAAAAGACGGCCGATTCGTCCTAGTATATGGGACTCATCAGGGGCAGTGAGCATCCACGACTCCTGCACCCCGCGGGATTCGAACCCAGGACCTTCGGTATTGTGCGCGAACGCTTAACCTCTTGACAACTGGGCCGGTATCCAACGGGTTCGAGTCCTGAGAGGTGCAGGAGTTGTGAATGTGCACTGCCACTGGTGAGTCCCATAGCAGGACGAAACGGCCGTCGTCTAGTGCTTCCGCGTTCCTAACGATGATCTAACAATGGCTGATTGATGATTTCAAATGCATATATACATAGTTTTTAAACAGTTTTATTGTATACTTCCAATGATGTTCAGTAGGATGATTAAGATTGTTTGTAGTGACATTAAAACATCATATCACCTCCTTGCTAGGGTCGTTGACAATTGGAACTCATTTCATGTACGACTACAACCCTAACCGATGAAATAATCATGTTCTGTTTTACTCAATATTCAGTGAGATTCACCTCTAGAAAATAATGTGTAACATTTCAATTGGGATGTGGTTATTTCTACATGGATAAATAAGTATGGCATCAAATTGATTTTTGCATGGAATTTTTATCTCATCTGAGATTGAATGATCGTGAATCATCGTTTGTGATTTGTGATTTTATTATCAAACCATCTAACATCTGTACAATCACAGAAAAAAAATTTCATCGTTTGTTGATCAGCGTAATTACCTTAATGGTAATGTCTTTTACCGTGACATTGAAGGATTCATCATATATTGAATCAGTTAGCATGTAACTTAGACCCGAATGTATTTGTTTACCTACTCAAAGAATTTAATTCTCCATAGTGTATAATCATTAAAACACTGAATAATTTATTTAATCTTATTTTTGATAGAGCAAAGCAAAAATCCAATACATAGTTTCAGTTCTTAACACTGGAATATACGTTTCATGCCTTTGAATAAACAGAATTCGATATGGAAGCGTTTTAAAAGCAGTATTTCAACATCGTGTTATCTGCCTTGCATTAACAATTCATTACAGTGTATACAACATGCGTATTTTCAGCTTTAAGTGAGGAAATTTTCTATTGACCTATGTGGTTTATGCAGTAAATTCACTGTGTTAACAGAAATTTTTTTCAATACAAATACATAATCGTATTATATATATATCAAGTGTTACCTTTACATCTTAGTGATTCAAAATTATCTCAACTGAAGTGTGTATCGCATAGTCGAAGTAAATGAATACTGCTAAGAAGTAATCAGTAAGTAACACGGATAATAAAATTCAACCAATCCAAGACAGACAAATAGACACAACGCAGAACTTCGTACGTAAGTACATCAGTTCAGGTTGCCATGCCCCATCAGCACAGAGACGCAACTGTCAGTTCAAATCCAAGAGTGATAGCAATTTAGAAGTATTAGCAGTAATGGAGAAGATTAGGGAGCAAAGATATGATTCGAGAAGTATAATTCAGTAAGATAAATTTAGAAGGAGAAAGGTAGAGATTATGAGGAAGGCAGAAGCTTAGAATTTCATAGAACACAAAGAGTGGATGCACCTGCTCCATTGCAAACGATTTTGAGCCATATCATTCAAGGTCTCTAACCATCGGTGACTTTCGTCTCGCGGGCCCCAACCAGGAGGCCTACATCTATCAACATGACTCAATCCTTTTGTCAGTGACTTCATGTATTTCTGCCATGTTTTAGTTTGGCCGCCCCTAGCTTTCTTCCAATCTACTCCTATACTGCAAAACAGCCAGTCCAAGACTAAATATTAAGATTTGTGTTTACTAACTGAGTAATTAATGTAGACTTAAGTGAGACCTGAATATCTGGCTGTAAGAAACGGTTTGATTAGCTCAAAGACAATTTTTTCTTTACTGTGTATTAACAAATGTTTTTAATTCACTAGGCTCTTCATAGTTATAATCTTGCTGTCTGTCGACAGAAGTGAATGTAAACTGGCATTATATACCGATGCTAAGCAAACTTTCAAACACACACCCAAAATATAATTATTTGCTGGAATTTATATGAAGTAACTTTGAAAATTCTATGCCAGAATAATATTACTCACTGAGGGAGAAAAAACACTTATATGGTGTTGATAGGTTACTTATAGGTGCTTTCTTTTCTGAACCCTAAAGACTATTGACGGACAACATGCATTTGAACTGGAATTGTAGATTTTCTTTTTATTCAACCATTTAGAAAATAAATTTTTATTATTTCATTTCAGATGCGAAGTTTTAAATAAGAAAATTATTACTGATCACTTTATAATCCCTTTTTCATGATAAAGCTTATTATGAATAGATGTAGTTTAGTAAACCGAGTTGTCTATGAAAACATCCCATCGAATATTAAATGTATGACCAGTTCAGAAAAAAAACTTTTCAATCTTCTTTTAGGAAACCTTGAATTTCAACGATACTCATTTCTGAAATTAACACTAAACATAAATTATACTTTAGTTTAAAGTAATACGAACAATCGGATTCAGACTCAAATATTCGAATAAGCTGTAGCCATTGAGGCTTTTAATCATCTTGGGATTGAATCGATATGCATTGATGACGATGAGTTAGCCTTTCGGTATTTAGTTCTATAACTAACTCATAATACTAATCAGATTTTGTAAAACTTCGATTAGATAAATTTACCGTATTTCATAAAACACATTCGCCTATAGAATGTTTTATTATTCTCCTCTATACAGTAAAAATTTGCCCATCAAATTATAATTTGAAAATTTGTATTCTGAATTATTAATAATGTGAAATTGGTAATCTTTACTTCCATGACAAAGACAGTCAGTCAGTCAATGACAACGTAGAACTTCGTACGTAGGTACGTACTTCAGTTCAGGTTGCCATACCGCATTAGCACAGAGACGCCACAGTCTGTTCAAATCCCATAATGGTGGAGATAGTAGAAGAATTAACGGTAAAGGAGAATATTAGGGATCGAAGATATTATTCAAGAAGTATAATTCAGTGAGGTAAATTTAGAAAGTGAAAGATAGAGATGATGAGGAATTCAGAAGATTAGAATCTCAGAGAAGATTATGCATGAATGCACCTACGCCATTGCAAACAATTTTGAGCCATGTCGTTCAAGGTATCTAACTATCGATTACTATCATCTCGTGGGCCCCAACCAAATAGCCTACATTTACCAACATGACTCAGTCCACTTGTCAGTGACTTCATGGATTTGTGTCATGTTTTGGTTTGTCTGTCCCTAGCTTTCTCCCAACCTACTCCTACACCACAAAATATCTCTCTTCATGGCAATCGGTGGCTGGGCATACGTAACACTTGTCCCTACCACCTCAACTGATGAAGTTTCAATACTTCATCTTTTGATTTGCCATCCCTACCTAGTACCCGTTTTTCATGACAGAGAGTTTACTTGCAATTTGTAAATGTAATTAATTCAACTATCAGTGAATTTTCAAGTACAATTACACTCTCATGTCATAAAATCATATTCATTGACTATTTATTTTCTTTAGTAAAATAATTGAAAGATTCCATTGGCATCTCTCCATCTGAAACTATCTTCAACTGGAAGGAAAATACAAAAGTTATGTTGTTATATTCAATTGTATCAACTTCCATTTAAAATTTTCAACCGTGTTTCATTTACTCATGTTAATAACAGAATATGTGTGATAACTACAGTGCAAATTATATACCACTTTGCATTACGAGGTTGTGAAGATCGTTAAGTTAGACATTTTTGAAACCATGAATCAATCAATGTTAGACCACCATTAGAAACCTGGAAGCACTGAAACACGGCCGTTTCGTCCTGGTATGGGACCCACCAGCAATGCGCACTCACGACTCCTGCACCCTGCAGGATTCGAACCCAGGACCTTCGTTTTGTGCGCGAACACCCTAACCGTTAGACCACCGAGCCAGTTCTTGACGGTGTTAATGTCTGACTTGATCAAATTCATGGATTTGCGCAACCTCATACACAGTCTTCGGTAATTACTGTCTACACCCGAACAGGTTGAACTTCACTGGTCACGTCTTCCCACCAGAACTCGGAGAAAATTCCTTACAGATCTAGTCACTAGTGAACACAGGTAATTGCATTACGGGGTTGTGAAGATTGTTAATTTACACATTTTTTTTGAAACCATGAATCGATCAATGTTAGACCACCATTAGAAACCTGGAAGCACCACTTTATCAAACTTGTTATTGATTTATTGCAAGAACTAAAGTAGAATTCTGCCATATGGAAAGAGCATTAAATCCTCAATTCATTCTGAACACTATCCTGTTGGAATATATTTTGTTTAAAAATTTTGAATAAACTAAGGGAAAAACATTTTAAACCCCTATGATTAGAGCTTCTTTGATTCAGAATAGAAAATAGTGAGCCACCAATCACAGACCCGAGATAAGGACTATGTCAAACAATGACTTACCATTTGGTTACACTAATTACTTGTATCCTAACTTAGTAGTTTGAAAGTATTATATTCATTGAATGATTTGAAAGTTTTCAAGTTTAGATCCTCTTTAGTATGCAGTTTAGCAGACAGAGCCTTATATTAGAATCCGACAACTGATCACTAACCTCTGATTCTTCAGTCAGTTTTAAGCACAAAACGAAATTTGTGAGATTGTCGGTATATATAGTATTTCAACTCGTTTTTTAAACTTTTAACAGCGTTTTTTAAAATTTTTTGTAATCCTTAGAATGTCAGAAATAAATAGAAAAAACAACTTGATTTCGAATGAAAAAAGAAAAAGCCTTATAAAAAAAAAGTTACTGAAGATGGATACAGCGTCAAGGATGCGGCATTTCTTACAGATGTAAACTATCAGGCCGCTACAAATATTATAAGGTTGTATAAAAAGGAATCGCGAGTTGAGAAGAAAAAAACAGGAAAACCATCAAATAAGAAGATATGCGGTGATATTATGAATTTTGTTGAAGAATTGATAGAATTAAACCCGTTAATAACTATGGTAGAAATTCGAGAAAAAATAGAAAACATATTTTCTATAGGCCTTTCTCTTGAATCCATTGTAAGAAGATCTCTGGCGAGCGGATCCAACGAATCTTTTATAAATCTAATACTAAATTCTGTAAATCAATTAACCAGGGATGATTTACAAGGTTATTCAAGACACGTACGTCGCAACTGTTTAAAAGCGATTGCTAAAGAAGATTTTAATTAAAAGTAGTTCTTATTTTATTTTTTCAAAATAATTTTAAAAAACGCTGTGGTTATTTTAAAAAACCCTGTTAAAAGTTTAAAAAACGAGTTGAAATACTATATATATATATATATATATATATATATATATATATATATATATATAGTCGGATTCTTACTGTACCAACTTTTAGAAAGCAACAACTCCGACTGACTGATTACATTACTGGTTTCTTTAACCACTTTATGCGCCGAATCGAAGACGGAAATCGAACTAGGTCTGGAAAGATCAATAGTACGATAAAAGAAAACAATAGTAAAGTTTTTAATACATTTTTTTTCGAAAATTTCGCTCACTGAACATTTTCCAATTCATTATCAAGAACTGACTTACTTATCGATTTTTCTTTCTCTAATCAACTATCCGAACGACAACACATTTCTACAGCTTTTAAAACTGAACTCAGTTGTCCAGTAGATTTATATTTAGTTTCAGGTATGAGATAAGTATTATGCTTTATTGGTAGTGAATGATAACTTCGTCTTTATCAAAATTTGCTTAATGTCAGAGAAAATGAACCATTGAAAGTTGATTCAGTGGTTTAAATGTTAAGGCACTATTACTACGAGGAGATCTAACTAGCTTGGATTCGATCTATGAGTGGATGAATCATGGAGACACTTTACCAAAGAGTTCCATAGTAGGAAAATACAACGGTTCATTACTTCTTAGATTCAATGATTATTTGAAATCGAGATTTGTTCTCTAGCTAGCTAAAGCCCTATTTTGATAAGAATAAATTTTATTTCAAAAATGAAATTTCAATTATCCCGATCTTAAAATTGACATCTTCTTCCAAATAGCTAGTTCAATGATTATTAGTCAATTATTACACTATTACAGTGTACTAATTAATAGGTTATTATGATAAAACGTGAAAATGTTCTGAGATGATTATTAGCCTAAGATGAATGGGATTGGATTAAATTCATGATTGTTATGTCTATCAATCTACTTGGTGTGTCTGTCAGTCAATCCATTGAAATGTTGTTTACTAAATTCATATTGCTTTTTTTCTGATTAGGTTCTACCTAGTTGGTTGGTTGGTTGGTTACTTTTCTAAGTTGATAATGGCCATACAATTGTAAGTAAGAATTTTTGTCCAATACCAATAGAAATGAGCATGCACACACACACGCAGTGATAGGTAAAAATAACACACTACACACATGTAATCACAAAAATTGGGTAATAATAATAATCATATACAACAGGCAAATTAAGAAGTTACATTCACTTTCCAGTTGATGATAGGTTACTACTACTTATTATTCTACTATTGGATTTAACAACAACAACAACGACCATTTAAAAACAAACACAATCTCTAGTATATATATCCAAGCGGAGGAGGGGTTTCTATGTATGTTGCTGTGTTTTTTTTTATCTTGACAAACTTTATGTGAAGAAAGGTCAGTTTCTTAGTTATCCAAAAAAAACACCTACGCAATAATATTATTAGTTTTTATATTTTTCTAAGATCAACGATTATCTCTGTGATTGTTATAACATTCAATCTTAAAAGATTATTTTATTCATTCAATTCTACTGTGAAGGTTTCACACATAATGCACGTCTCCATACACCACAACAGGATAAGGAGTTTCAGTCAACCACAACCACGACAACAACAATATAAGGCAATTTGTGTTGTTGTTTTAATTTAGTCAACAAGGCAGCAAGCACACTTTCGAATTTTTTTCAACGCCTTATTTTTGTTTTCTGTTTATTTTTGCATTTTGTATTTTGTATTTTCTAATATCAATTATATCAATTTCTAAATTTGTATTCAACTCATATATATTTAGTGGAATCATATATTTTTTATGTCGTCAAATCGAAAATGATCCAATACAACAAACGGATAAGTGAGACTATTCATCATTTTAAATTGAACATTGACACCATTGGTTGATGCGCTACTCAAATCGATCGATTTCCTCATTCAATAAATAAATCTTGATTTCCACTATCTATATATATTTATAAATGTCATTTTATTGTTGTAGTATGCCAAATTTGAATTGATCTACTACTAGTACTACTATGGAGATAGAATATGCCTTCACTATTATTTCATATATCAACAGTTATTTGACAAAAATTTATTATCAATAATCGCTCTCTCTCTCTCTCTCTACATATATATATACATCTATATACATACATTTATATGTGTGAACAGTCTCTGGAATCTATGACGTAATCACCTGGAAAAATAGTATCCTATCCCTATCAATTAAACAACAATGTCTACCGAATTGAATCCAGTTGATATGAAACAATCATCTCAAATTGATGAACCAATCAAAGAACAAGAAGAAGAAGACTTAAAGAAAATGCTACAGGATGATGATGTTGATAAGTTAAAAACAAATCTTACATGTGAATTGTCGGAATCATTGACAGATTCCGAATGTATCAAATCGAAATTATCAGATGTTTGGGAAACAAGTCAAACACCTCCATTGGAATGTTGTTCTGATTATGAATCGTTGAAAAAAGTCAAATATGATGATGCCACCGGTGGAGATAACGAAAAAATCAAATCATCCTATCGACATACAGATGATTATGAAATTTATCATTCTAGTATTGAAAAAGATATTTGTACAGAATTAGATAATTCCATGTACATACCAATTAAATTACCATTGAGTAGTAATTTATACGTCCCAGTTTATTATGTACAGTCAAGTGAAGAATCATCACCTAAATTAAATAAACATAATTTGGATTTTAATCATTCTAAAAATAAGGAATCTAAAAATATTAATAATAATAATAATAATAATACTATCAAATCCATGGTAAGTTATAAATATTTATTACATTCTCATGATAATCTAAGCAATCCAAATGATACTCAAAGACTAGTCGGTGATTATCATATTAATACTAGTAATCAAGGTTATGAAAATTTTGTATCCAAATATAATACCGCCAAAACGGATGCAAATCCGAATAATCTGGAATTATGTAATATACACACGGAGATCAATAATGAACCATTAGTTAAAACAAAGCATTCATTGTTAAAAACCAAATCGAAAACTGGCAGTGGTATGTCTTTAAAGCATAAATTACATTTTATGAAACCAAAATTAAACAAGTTCGATAAGTCGAAGACGATCAACGACAATGAAATCTTAATGACAGTGGATCAGCAGCCAATTGTTGAAAATGAGTTTAATAAGAATGAGAAAAAACGAAGAAAAACCGGTTGTTCACCAAGACTTACATTGAAAAAACATGTTAATCGTAGAGGTAAGGATATTGTAATCATTAGAGACAATGAGATAACTGACGAAATGCAAATCATTGGAAAACAGAAAAAAACAACAAATGGACGATTAAAAAAGAGAAAAATTCAAACCGACGAAAAGGCTAAAAAAGACACAACACAGAGTAAAAATGGAAAAAAAGTAAAAAAGGAGAAACGCAGAGAGAAAGAATATACAGCAGAAATAAATATAAAAGAAAACGCAGATGTAAAGACTGAAGGTGAAAAAATTAAAAAACGAGGGATAAAATTCAAATATCCTAAATTTGGATATAAAATCGAAACAAAAAATAAAAGCGAAAAAAGAGAGGAAGAAAGTAAGAAGAATCGTGTAAAATCTCCTACAGGCAAAGTCCATGC